>JAOEGS010023488.1:0-31942 GCA_025447755.1 Corythornis vintsioides | reverse complement strand
TTTAAAAATCTGTGTGTCCCACTCTTCATTCCTCTTGCTAATAATAATAATGTTATAGATATTACAAGTATCTTTTTCTGTGTTGTAGATAATTGATATTTAATCAGGGACGTTATACTTCACTTTAAATTAACTTTAGATGAAGAAATGGGTTGTAGATTTTCAAATAAGCTTTTCAAGGGCTTGTTTGTAATTTTCTTTAATATCTTAATATGTTTTAAAGAAAGTATAACATTAATTAAATCTATTACAGTTTGTCATAGAGATTAAAAACAGACTAAATGAGATAATTGTTTTATTTTTCTTTTCAAGTGAAAGATTTACAGAATGAGGTTGGAAAATTGTGTGTAGGCTGATGTTTTATGTCGTAGCTGGTTATTACTCAGTGAGTCACAGTAAGTTTCCAGAGCTTGCCACACCTTAAGGTTAAACTGCCTCAAACCAGGCAGCAAAAACTATTAGTGGAGGTGCTTTGAATGATTTTTATTTTTATTTTTATTTTTTAATGTAAAAAGATGTATTTTTAAACAACGTGTAAAATTTTTCTGAGACTACTCAAATCCTCTTTCCTTAGAAGGCCTCTCCTGGACTCACCTTCTTGCTTCTCTAAAGCATTAAGCATGACAAATTGGATAGTTCCTAGGAAGGTTTAGAGGCCCCTCTATTGCTAGGAAGGAAGCCAGAATCCCATGGCATAGCCACACTTAGTTGGTTTTAGGGGTTTTAAAAAGGTATGTCAGAAGTCATCAGCGTGCAAGCATGTGTAGGGAGGTGAAACAGAAACAGCAATATATAATATTCAATATTAACAGATTAAGTAAATAGATGTTGGTAATATTGTCAAATCAGGTGAAAAGTGTATTAAATTTACCAGAGGAGAGGAAGGGATTCACAAGGCAAAACTCTGTCACAGTAAAGAAAGGCAAAACCCACAAAAATAAATACCTAAGGAAAAAAAAATAATAGACTATACAGGGAGAAAATGCAAAGCCCTGCTTTTATTTAGTTTCCTGGATATTGAGAAGTTTTTTGCTTGGAGTGGTGGAGTAATGGAATTTCAGAGATTTTTCAGAAGCTTTCCTGCTTTTTTGTTTTGTTTTATTGTCCATATGCAGGTGTTGAATGTTAGTATTCACACTAGCTTCAAGTAGCCCCACTGACATATAATCCATATAAAACCAGTAAGAAAAGGATAAACGTATTCTCCCAAACTACTTACCATGTTTCTTCTCTTTGTACATTTAAATGGTAGACACTGACCACATTTTAGCACTCAATACAGCAAACCTTCACACCTTAAGGCAGCAGAGGGAGAATAAGGAATATTTTTATCTTCCCCCATTTTTCTCCTGTTCCATTTCTGCCAGTGCCTCTTGCTGCTCCTTGGTGAACTTACCCTGCAAGTGGGAGAGCAGAAGATGGTTTTGAATGTACTTTCAGTTAGTGCTAAACATATTCCCCTTTTGGTTACTGGCTCATACTTCAACTTCTTTTAAATGTATCTCAGATTTAAAAAAATTAGACTTTTAGGCACATAATTGTAGGCTAGTGAAGAGAAATCTTGCCTGGCCTTGTGGAAGGGGTGCTATATGCAAACATGCAGTAACATTTTGCTGTTTCCTTTGATAAGCCGTGAAATCTCCCCCAGTGATTTTAGTGGTGGTTTTAATAGAGCTTTCCACAGGGACCCTGCAGAAATGAAACGTTGCACTAGATCACTGGAGTGCCAAAAAAAAAAAAAAAAAAGCAAAAATGTCTTTCAGGAACACTGGAAAATTGGTTTCTTGAGTAGAAAACATATTTGAGCAGTTTTTTTCTCTGTGTGGATTAAAATAATACTTTTAATATTCACTGCCAGGTCTGTAATTATCTGTTAATGGCAGGTGAATAAAAAACCCCTGGAGCTGGCATACAGGCTGTTTTCTCTCTGTTGACTTTGAGAAGTTTTCCAGTAGATCCATTGGAAAGCACCTCCATGGAGAGGGACAGTGAAAAAATCAAGTACACATGCTAAGAGACCTGCATGGATGAGCAGGGAGCTTCTGAATGAGATTTCAAGGAAGAAATGTACATCTCATGGAAAAAGGGACTTGTCACTTTCTCTTCTGGAGACCAACCCTGTGGAGAAAGACCTGGGAGTCCTGGTGGACAAGAAGCTCTCCATGGGACAGCAGTGTGCCCTGGTGGCCAGGAAGGCCAATGGTATCCTAAGGTGCAGTAGGAGGAGTGTGTCCAGCAGATTGAGTGAGGTTCTGCTCCCCCTCTACTGTGCCCTGGTGAGACTTCACCTAGAATATTGCATCCAGAGGGAGGTCAATGAGCACCTATAAAGTTGATGAAGGGACTGGAATATCACTCTTCTGAGGAAAGGCTGAGAGCTCTGAGTCTGGAAAAGATAAGACTGAGAGGGGATTTTATTAATGGTTACAATATCTGCAGGATGGCTGTCAAGTAGAAGTGACCAGTCTCTTTTCAGTTGTGCCCTGTGATAGGTAAAGGCAGCAAGGAGAAACACAGGGAGTTCGACCTCAACATGAGGAAAAACTTCACTGTGAGTCTGGAACAGGCTACCCACAAAATTTGTGGAGCATCCTTCTCCACAGACTTTCAAGACCTGCCTGGATCTGTTTCTTCACTGGCAGGGTTGTTGGACTCAGTGATCTCCATAGGTCCCTTCCCCTATCATTCTATGATTCAGAAAAGCCTGAGACTATATGGAATAAGTTTCATCTTGAAACCTTCCTTCTCATCAACAGTTACTCACAAGAACTGATTGGATTTTCAGGGTGGGATTCAGTTCTTGGCTGTAGACTCTGACAGGTTCTAAGCATTGACCTCCCAGCCATAAGCCAAGCTGCTGGTAGGGTAAAAGTGAGATACTGAGACCTATCTGTGCACTCAGGAGGGCTTCTCAGCTGACAGACATGGATGGCTGTTTTCGGGAGAACAGAATAGCTCTCCAGACTCCTCCACCCATATTGACTGGTCTCCACAAGCTATAATGGGAGCTCAGACACCTGGATCATGTGAAGACACTTACATTTAGAAATTATATTTAGGTGTCTACAGTCTAGACCTGAATATCAAATGCTTGTGGCTTCGAGATTTGGCCGCCTAAACATAGATGCCCTGTGGTGTCTGAAACATCCAAGAGGGGATGAAGGGTAGGACATAAAGTCTACAGGGGATTTTTTAAAAAAATATTATTTTCTTAATCTCCCATTTTCCATGTGAAGTGTATCCATCAGGAATTTAGTGTGACCAATTACAAAGAGGGAGGGATTTTTTTTTTTCCTGATGCATATTCATAAGAAGCTCCATGAATTGGTGATTCACGTCTCTCAAAATAGAAGACCCTTTCCTTGGCCTTACTGCCTCCCCATGCCTGTCCTTCCCAGATAAATCCACAGAGAAAAAAGCAGAGGAAGAATGATAAGGCTTGAAAGAGAAGTTGCTCTGTAATATATACTGAACCATAATTATTTACTCTGTTTGTTGTTTTAAACCAATTTTCTGATACATGTCTGCATCAGTACCAGCCATGGGACTAGTTTCAGGAAGCAGGCTGACCATTGCTTAAGTGGTTTGAGAAAGATCTCCGAACGTCTGACATAAGTGAACACACTAAACAAATAAACAGATGTAGAGTTTTCCCCTCAACAGCCTTTCATCTGGGGCCCCTGCAGCTGGGGATGGAGAAAATATTCAATGGCAATGTGACAGCAACTCATATGTTTTTTGCTCTGTCATATGCCCTTGTTGCATCCTATATGATTTTCTGCATGGTGAGAGGAGCAGAGCAAACAGAGTCTGATAATGTGTGGTCAATTCAGACATGCCAGGACTGCCAGAAAAAGACATGTAAGAGGGGGTAGGGAAAGGATGATGAGCACTTACAGTACAGGAACACCTGTAAAGATCTCATTTTGCTGTGAAAAGCTGAAGCGTTTCTTTCCATGCTTTAAAAACTGTTTTAGGTAAAGGTACACCTACAGGGCAAGCTGCTATAAAAAGAAGAACCCTAAATTTAATAATCTGCTGCAGGGTTTAATGTATCTTCTGTTAGTGGCAATGGAAAGGGTGATAGGGCTTTGAGAGAGACTGAGGTCTGATTAGAAACACGACAGACCCATCGATGACAGCTCATGAAAGTGGGTTAAGTTTGGTGCTGTATGACTGTTACCAATAGAAAGACTGAAAGCATGTTTATTTTTTTCCTTCTTACAATGCCTTTTTTTTTTTTTTTTTTTAACTTCTGGTGTCCCTATTCTCTCACAGTTTAATATTCCATTCACGTAGAAAACAGTAGGCACAGACTCAAATTTCCTTTCTATAGCTGCTTTAAAGAAAGCATTAGGGTTGAAAGAAGAACATGATTTCAACATTCACAATAGATTTTAAAATGGAAACATGACAAAACCACATTCATAATAGCTGACTCCACAGGCAATTTCCTAGACAAGATAACTCTGATTTTTCTAAGGCTGTATTTTCTGTGTCGGCAGTCTCACCATGGGGTCCAGGACTTCAGAGCACTTGTCTTCAGGCCATGAGAGGGCTGAAGCTCAATGACAGAAATATGTGGTACCTCACTGCTGAGTGTATCTCTCTGGATAAAAATGCAGTCATTGTTCAAGTAAGAGAGAAGATGAGCACCCAAGCAATAGCTTGATCCTTGATATAATGCCACATAGGCAGATTGCAGTAGGGCCAGGACTAGAGGTATTAGCTTGGTCCATTGACATTACATAGGTATATGCTTGCTGTTAAGTGCAAGTGTAGAAAACAAATAAATATCCAGATTGATGTTATAGAGCAGCTCAGAACAAAATCTCTTTTGCAATACATGTGTCAATTCTGAAGCTGAAGATTGGCTACCAGGATACAGAAGCATATAAAAAAACCAAACAAAACATGGGCCAGCTAATTAAGATGATGAAGGTAAAGCCTTGTACATCTCTACAATCAGAGAGGTTAGACAACAAGCGAGTCTAAAAACAGCTTGTTCCATGACGCATGCCTGTGCCAGATTCTGTTGCAGTTTGGAGAAGCAATTATGTAAATATAGATTTGCAAACAATTTCACAAAGTGACAAAAACAGTGTTAATTACCAAAAATGTTAGTGATCTGTCTAGCCAACCACAGGGTGATGAAATCATGGTCATGTTAAAAATGAAAGCCTGATGTAACCCCCTGGGTTGTTGTTTTTTGTTGTTGGCTTGTTGGGTTTTTTTCAGGACCATTGTCTTTCCTTGTATGTATGACTTAACTCTCAAGAGCATCTGGATGTATTTATTTTTTTATCTAGTCCCAGGAAAATGACACACATGCACATAGTCAAAATAATGTGTCTGTTCCCATTAACAGAGGGGGATGTCATGAGCAGTGACTTCACAGATCTTCCCAGCCCTAAGAGTCAGCTCATATTTGTTCAAATTCTCATCCTAACTAACTAAGTTTTTTATTTGGCTTTTGACAAAGCAAAGATGCAGTCTAGTTTCTTTCAATGTGTGAAAAAGCAGCATTGGAAGTAACTATTTTATATTTTTGACTTGAGTTTCTTACCTCACATTGTACATCACAAGATAAATAAAGCTCTTCTTTAATCTTCATTTGATTCTTTATCTGGTTGCCTGCAAGATCAGCAGTTCAGCATTACCATTTAAAAGGCTCATTTCTCAAGAATGCAATCAGTGTCTTTATTGCACTCATTGGTTACTTGGACATTATAAATATAATTGATAAATAGTAAGGGACAGAATACATCCTACTGGTACTAAATACTGCTATCCAGTTACTCTACTTTCCCCAGATTATGGCTATTGGATGTCTTACAGGATTAACTTAAAACATTCTTTGGAAGAACTGTAGAAGTTCACATCAAGTTTAGAAAAGGTTCTGGATGCAGTTAACCATAAATAATGGTTATTTTGTAATATTCAGAAACATCTTATTTCCACGGATAAATTACTACTTTCTCTTTCTCTGGTGAAAATTTAAATAGTAGCTTCAAACAAAAGCTGCTTCTATTCCTGCCACAAGGTTATACAACACAGTGTTGATACAATTTGAAGGAGCTGACTTACTGCTTAAAATATGGATGCTGCATATGACTTAAATAATATGAATTATATGCTGAAATCATTACTGAGTTGTTACCCAGGCAAAACATAGTATTGCTTCAATAAATATTTCAGGATTCAACACTATAATTATTATGAGACATTTTACAGAAATAAGATGGATAGTAACGTAAAAATTGCTGTTGAATTAATAGCTCACTATTTAAATATTTAGCCCTGACCTTACTAAACTAGTATTGTTTCTCCATATATTTGTTAGCCAAATACTAAATTTACAAAAGACAGATCATATCTCCTATCTTCTCCCTCCCACATTAAACAAATGTGGAATAAGAATTCTTAGCTGTTCTAAAACTCTGGGTGAAATAGCTGCCTATGTCATAGTATGTGAATGAATTTTTGACAAGAATAATATCTGTGAACACAAGTCATCTTCTAATCAATTCTGCTCTTTATTCTAAGGTACAATAAAACTAGTACCTCTTAATTAGAAATTATTTCTGTAAAAACATTTGAAAAATCTCACAAAACATTTAACAAAACTTCTATTTCTGTTGTACTAAGAAGTGGTTCCACTCCTACAGAAGTGGAAATTCAGTCACAGGAAGACAGTGTGTATTTGATGATAGTTCATAACTCTGAACTCCTACATTTCAGTCTCTTCCTTTAGGGGCTCAAATTAGGATGACAAAATATGTTGAAGATTTCCAAGTGCTTCACAGCTGGTGAAATGCAAAGCCCAGAAATGCACCAATATTTTTGACATTTATATCATTGGTGATCTATAACTATTAAACCAACTAGTAAAGGATGTAACAGTCAATTACACATGCTATAGGGTGATCTTACTCTTTTATAGATTCTAGGATGCACACCTAAAATGAACATAACTCCTGGCTGTTTAAAGGACACAGCATCTGTATGCATGCCAAAGATCTAGTTTTCAGTTGAACATGTGACAATATTTTTTAGAGAATGAGGCTCTTACCCTATATCTGCACATGTATTTCCCATAGTGATCAGGTTACAGGGATGCTCAACCACCAATTATAAAGATACTTCTCTATACTTTGAGACTATTAATAAAAAAAGGCAACTTTTAAACTTCACTCTTCAATGTACTAAGGAGTGGTCCAAAATTAACTAATTCAGGAAGAAAGATTCCCACTGATTTCAGTGGGCTTTGAAACAGTGAATGGTCTCTAAAATGTTCTTTGCCTCCTGCTCAAATATGAGAAGAATGAAATTAAGGGAGAGAGATTTTATTCCTCTATTGCCTAGTGTTTGTGATGACTCAGATACAGCAGACTGCTAGGGAATTGTACTTATACCACAAGGACAATGCTTATTGCAACTCCTTACTCACCAGAGAGAGAAGCTAAATTCAGTTGTAAAGTTTGGTACAGGATCACAGTCTGTAACTTTGGGATTATTATTTTACTTGTTTAACCTATTGCTTTTAATACTAAGCTTAACTAAGAGTTGAAATTTAAGCTGTTTCTAAGATTTATGTAACCCAGAATTTTGTGGACTATGAGGTCATTTCAGTAACCCTCATTGTTTCCAGAAGCTGATAAAGTAAATCACACTAATACATCTGGCATTATCCTGTTACCAAATATCACCATATCAACTACTTATCAAGCATCAAGGATAAGAAATTGCATCTTACAGTTTCCCAATACAGGAACTATCCTTTTTATCTTGATTTTCAATCTGTTTGGGTCCTGTTACTCAAAAAGAAAAGCTGTTACATTTTATCTGTCTTCAGCACTGGTACTGCTGCCCATCAATTTGGTATCTGTATTCACATCTCCCAAAATGGATCCAACTACAGATCCTTGCACATTTGAAATCCTTAATTTAGTGGAGTGAGCTCAGCTTTTGAGCTGTGTGCAGCCTGAAGGATTTCTTAAGGAAAAAAAAAAAAAAAGCAGCATGTTTTAATAGCTATCTGATATTCACAAAGAGCATTTGTGTCACGATGCACTAGTAGGATGAAGGATTTCCTCATCAGTTTGACATTCTGCTGCCCCTAGGTACCAAAATGCTGTGGGCTTCAAGGACAACCCTCAAAACTCAAAAGAGCTGGGTAGTGACTCCCAGCGGGGCTTCCTTTGTATGAACTCAGCCAACAAACAACTCCACGACTCCAGCAGATGCTTTTGGTCTTCAGACCAATAGATGCATTTATCTATCTTCCCTCATTCCCTCAGTCATCTCTCTGTCTGAAGCCAACACAGTTAAACCTGGATCCCTGCCAAGGACAATCAGGAACCAAGTGTTGGCCCAGTGAGGTTTTCTAACATGTACCGAGCAGATTGTATCTAGGGGCAAAGGGTCTATGCTATATAAATGCCATAGAGCCTTTACCAGTGTTCTTGGCTCCCTGTAGTCCTCTCTTTGATTGCAGGTTTTAAATATGTCATGTATTTCCAGATGCATTATTTATGTTTGCTTGCGTTGTGCAATTTGTGGCAGAATGAGGGGTCTACTGGAAAGAAGCCCTTGGTTTAGTGGCCAGCCCTGTAGCAAAATATTAGTAATACAGAAATCTGCTGCTCTAAGTGAAATTTGATTTAAACAAAGATGACAGAAAGTGTTCAAATTTTTTTTTTTTTCTGAAGTTGTGACATTCATAAGTGATTAACTAAAATGGTGGTTATTTAAAATTTTTATGGTTTTTTTTTTTCTTGTGCTGTCTTATCTTGTCTCTTCTCTGCCTTGTCCCTTTTCCCTTTTCCTCTTCCCCTTCCCCTTCCATTACATTTCTCGATAGGAGTGAGGATACAAGCTCTAACTTGATCTGGCAATGTCAGATCACTATCAGGTGGGTGGAAGCTGGTGGTGGCTGGTCACCCCTGTGGCAGTAGTTCAGATGACTTTTTTTCAGTCAATGTGGGTAGGAGGCTGTGTCTGCTTCTGAGTCTAGACTTGGATACCATGAGCTATTGACACATCAGCTGGAGTTTAGGCAGTACTTTTGCCATTAAAAGGTGCCTTGACCACTTCCAGAAACTGAAGCTAGCACAATTGAAACATGTTATAATGTAGTGGCAACTTGTGACATTGGTGTTTCACAGGCTGTTGTTCCAGAGCTTATGGTTTTCAACACAGTTTAGCTATATTTGCTTTCTGGTTTCATTTACTTGGTTAAAAAAAAATGGACTCACTTTATATCCATACAGTCTTGCTGTGAGTCAGGACTCTTGCATTTAGTCAGGACTGCCATGACTTTAAAGAAATACAGCTTCCAGAAGTACACCCTTCATGATGTATTGTGAAATAGATTTTTTTCTTTCTCATTCCAAAGAATTTTAGGGTGAGTTCTTATTTATACATATGTATATAAATTCCAGGAGTTTGGAATCAAATCTGTACTTGAGGCCAGATAATATGTGGTAGTTAGCTTTGGTTTTAACATTTGCTTGGCTATTTCCAAACATGATTTCATTCTTGGTAAAATATAAGTTTTGGTGCTCCTTAAAATGCTTTCTTTTTCTGCCTTATGTATTGTCACTATAAGCAAAAATTAGGAAGCAATATTCTGTGAAGTTACAGGAGTGATAAATGATCATTGTTTGATTTTTTTTTTATATACTTAGATGACCATTAATTTGCATAAACTGTCAACTCTGTGTTCAGTCTGCTGTGAACACTACGTACTGTATATTGAAATTCACCCTACTCCTCTGTATGACCACAAAAGGAATCCCCAGGGCCATATTTAATTTCACAGTCAAATGCACTACTCAACTAGCAGCCTTGAAACCAGTGTGTGTCCTATAGTTTGGATCTCCACTGGGACCAGTACTGTGAAGTTAATTTAGCTCTTTTGCTTTGTACACATATCCCAGCAGTAAGAAGTGAGCGTGTGGGGGGGGAGGGAATTGAGGAAAAATGTATGTCCAAGTTACAAAAAAAAATCCCTCCCCAAAAACCCACCTAGAAGATGGAGCAGAACCCTTAGTGTATTTGGAACAAGATGTAATCAGTTGCCATAATACTGCACTGTTTGTTTGACTTTTTTTTTTTTTTTTTCAGTGTGGTTACTGCTACTTCATCCCTGAAATGTTTCCAAGAGAAACGAGGGATTGTCCACAAGATAATCACTGCTGTGTCTGACTTCTGCATGTAGCATGGTGTGTCACTAAGGCGGAGATGTTATCTATATGCAGCCTGTGAACAAAAATGAAGAATACTAACCAGGGAGTATAATCTCCAGAGTACATCATTCTGCCATGAATGGTTTCTCCAAGAATTTTCTTGCTGATAGGTAAAAGTGGTGCTCTGTCTTTTTCACTATCAATATTTCAGTGTCTGCTCTGTTCGAAACTGATGGCATCTTCATACTTCAATATGTTTCAATATCTGCAATGATAATTTAGGAGAAGGACAATTAATGACTCTTGAACTGGCTTGCATGTCAGGCACTGAGTCCACTTGTGAGTGAAAACTGATGTAATCTCAATCCAAGGGATAATGGTGATTTGTGCCCATGCTCCTATGCTCTCAGTCAGTTATGGCCGTGGTCTCTGCTGTGAGATGTATTGTCCCCACAGATAATTATTTTCCTATCTGCAATAATCAGCATGGGCATCTTCCCCATCCAAAAAAAATAAAAGGCAGAGTTCACAAACACGATGTTCTCATTTTGACACATAACCATCTTTTCATCAGCCTCAATCAATGTTATGAAAGCAATGTTTTGAAACTGCCAGCTTTGAGATGGGGTTATTCCCCCATCTCAGACGTATCTTCTGTCAAGGGCTTTGTTACTTAAGAAATGCTGAGCATCTCACTCAAAGTATGAGACCCACCAGGGCCAGCTTTCAAGTGAGTGTGGTTACTCCTTAGCACAGCACCCAGTGAGTAAATTTGCATGAGTAAACTGCTTTTTTTAATGGATGTTTCATATATTTACAGTGGGATCTATCCTGCCCAACTTAGCAGGCACCTCAGTTTGGTATGCTTGATGAAGTATTCCTTACTAACAGGGATTTAAAATTATCTCTGTAGTCACTGGGGAGTGGAAAATGCTTCCGGAGACATTAATGAAATTGAGCTGTCACCCAATATGGTTTCAAAAAGTCAGGCATGTTCCTAACCTGTATCAGTACAGAAACATTTTTCTAGGGGATTTTTTTTTTTTTAATTGCAATTCTCATTAACTATATAAAACGGAATCATACTAGTCAGATTGTGCTTAAAAATTCTTTCCTTCACATCAACAGAATTTACTTGACTGTCAATTATGATTCCACAATTGGGTCCATCAGAAATCTTGAATTTTTTATTATAATTTTACCATGATTTATTTATGTTCCAGCAACATGGTGGAGCTTGTTTTTACAATCATAATAGAACTCAGTTTAGTGAGACATCACTTTCTGATGGGTCTGCTAGTAAAGTGTACAGTTATTCAATACCAGAAGAACCATTTCTCAAAAACAATGTTTATATTCGAAAAATTGCACTTTTTTTTTTTTTTTTTCTACTTCTAATAATTATTGAGTGGGTAGCATCTGAAATCCTGAAAATTACAACAATTTATCCCCAGCATCAGGTCTACTACCTGATACATCATACCTCTCCTACCCTGAGTAGTTTTTCAATTCACAAATGATCTCATTAAAGCAAATTTCTGCTAGTTGTGCATCAGTTGGCAAGGTCTAAAATCCGACATGAGTTAGTTGTAATCAATTCATAGGTAATCAACTGGCTGCAATCAATCCATATGAATGATGAAATCCAGTCTTCTGGTGTCAGAATACCTTTCAAAAAAGTTTTTCATGTCACTTGATTTTATGAGATTTTCTATGGACCAGTGAGGAAGGTAATATGTTTGATGCATTTTATGTATGTCAGCAATTTGGCTAAAGTTGCAGCATTAAATACCCTGGTAGAGAAAATTTGCTTCTATGCTTTGAAAATTGTTAGAACTGTGCAAACATTGAGTGATGATAGCAAAATTAATTTATTAAAAATAACAAAAAGAGGATTAGCAAAAAAATGTATTAAAATGTTTTGTAGGTGCAATTTGGAAAGAAAGCCTTGTCTTTGTTATTCCTTTTCTGTGTCACGACTTAAAATACATTGCTCCTACGTTGATGGGAAAAGTCAAAACACATGCTCTTCAGCTAACAAAAAAAAAATAACATGCAAGACATAATGTTATTGCAAGTGTAAAACTAAATTGAACTTTTCCAGAAGCCATATTCAGGGCAGTGCTGATGGCCACAAGGCCAGCTTCAGCTTGCTTCTGAGGGTGTTGGAGCCCACACGGGCCATAGTCCAAACACAGTAGAAATACAATACATCAGTGTTTTCCCCCTCCTGATGCTTTTCACGAAACCACCATTGCATTGAGATCACTGTGTATCAGTCTAGCTCAGAAATTCAGACTCGGGAAAACAGCTGGTAAAACTGTTTCATGCATCATGCTTTACAAAACTTAACTACTTTACATTTGAAGAGGCGTAATTATCACTGCTAAATGTCGGTGGTTAGAAGTCAGGCTGAAAAAGAAGTGGCGTTTTGATGGGTTGTTAGGGCAAGAAGAGGAATAGTTTTTGGTGTTTTGACAAATAGTAATTGTGTAATTAAATACCTACAATTGCATTCTTTAGAGTGACTGTGAAAGCAGCTCTTCCTACCTAACCTACCTATTCTCAACGTGAATTGAGACATTGCTGCCGTTATTAAGTGTAAAAAAAAATACTTGAGTTTGAAAATACACAAACTCTGCTAAAACAGCACTGAATGGGGAGGGACAGCTGGAGGCTCTTGCATTCAGTGGTCATCAATAGCATTGTTAAACAAGCAATGACTGCCAGTGTCTCATCTCTTCACCTGCAGGCTCCTGTCCTCACGTGAAATCCTGAGAAACAGGATAGCAAACAACGGCAAAGAGCGTTTAGGCTGTAACATCACCACTGCTGGTGTTAACCAGCAAGCCAGGCAAAACATGGCTTGGCTCTTGACTCCTCAGATGTGTTGACAGAGCTGACAGTTAAGAGTACTCTCTTTTTTTAACTTGTGAAATGAATGAGTTTTACCTGGAATCATTGAGTCACAACAAATATGGAAAAACCACTCCCATTCCACTTCCCAGAGGAGAGTGGTCATTTAATAATAGCATGTTTGTACAATATTTGTTTCCACTGTACATGTCAGGGCCTCAACGTGCTTAGCAAACGTTAATAAAACTATTCATAATCCTTTCTAACTAAGCAATTTGATTCCACTTTGTTGACTAGAGCCATGAAGAGACTGGTAATAGTTTTTAGCTGTCACATGCAGTACTTCTAAGCTGTGGCTTTCAATGTTCTTAGAAAAAAAGCCCTCACATTATCATTAAGCCCATTTTACAGATGGTGAACTAAGGCTCTAATGAGCACCAAGACTAACTAATGGTCATATAACCAAGCTGTTGCTATGCTAAATACCACCTCCTTCCATATGTCCCACTATCTATAAGCTAGTATGTGCACTGTGCAAATTCTTCTCACCAATCAAGAAGGGTGTCTGGAGCAGTGGGAAGAACTGGAATGCCAAAAAGGGTGAAGCAGCTATCCTACTGTCATGTCTGTGTGCTTTTTTAGGTTGCTTCCAAGAATTTGTTCAATGAGCACATCTCAAACTGGGCAGTCCTGTATGTGCATGTTGTGGGGGACTTTGGTCACTGAAGTTTTTAACTCAGGCACTGAATCAGAAGAAGAGTCCCTTGTCATCAAGTTACACACACTTTATTCTTGGCAAGAGGCAAGAAATGTTATTCCAGGCTGTGGGCAATAAGCAGTTTTTCTAGTCAAAGGCCTTGATGCCTTGTGATGGTCTAGACATCACCTGAAGCACCAGTCAGAAATGACTCTCAATTTTCATTTGCCCTCAGCCCACATCTCACTGCTATAGAAATGTTGGACTTTATGGCAACTTCATGTCTTCCGGTGATTTGGGGGTGAAGCTGTCCCCTGAGCCACTGGAGAGAAGTAGCCAGGGGCTGCAAGTGCTGGATGGCACTCTGCTTCTTTCCAGTCCTAACACAGGACTCATCCAGGCATCCTCAAGCAGTTTTTGCAGTGGGCTGGGGATGCTCTTAAACTTTCTTCCATAATATTCCAGCTCTCATAGTAGCTCTTAATATACTGCAAAGCCAAAAAAAAATGTGGTACGTGAGAAATTTATCCTTGATGGCTTTGCTAAAGATGGCACTGCTAGTGATGCCAAACCAAAGCTTTTTAGGGCAGCTTCAGTTTCAGTTGTTCTGTATTTTTTTTTCTCTCAGTTTAAAGGGCATTTTGGTGATATGTTATTGAACTAGACAGCTTTTCTTTAATTATCATATGCTGAAATTGGGTCTCACAAGTACTCTTTTCTTCCCAAATTTTCACTTACCTTTCTGTAGACACTCTTGCCTTGTCAGATGCTTCTTGGAGAAAAGAAACTTTATTGTGGGCTTATGGTTGGTTTTCTTGTTCTGTGATGTACCTGTCTAACAGCACTGATATATAGGTATGCCTTGATCCTTTTAATGTTGAAAATTCTCCTGAAATTTCTCTAAATTCATGCAACAGAAATCTGCAAAAATGGCAGTCTTTCTTCTTTCTCTATTTTAAAGTTTATGTTTTACTGAAATGATTTTCATAGAAGGAGGCTGTATTAACATCTCTCCCTGTACTAGCTCCTGGTGTCACCTTGGAGTGAATCAAATTATGCTCTCTCATAGCTGGTACCTAAAACAGAGTTCAAAGAATAGAGCTTCCATTAATATTTGTCAGAAAGAGCTGTTAGATTTAGGTCCAGGATATCTTCACAGAATCACCCTTCCACCGTGGGCCTATGAGTCAAAGAACTTTAATGACTAGATTTTGAGCTCATTGTCTATGAAAGTGGTGTTGTAATTGTGCAGAGAAACCTAGAGGCCCCAGATTGTGAAGTTCATTTAAGACTATTAAATCTCCATTAAAAATAAATGTAGGAAGAAAAGTTCCTATCAATATATATCAAAGCTATAGAGGTCAGGTTTTAAAATGTTATTACATTTGTAATTTAGCTTTATTAATTGCATTTTTGGGTTCATACACCAAAGATCACAGATGTAAACAGAGGCATCACAGTGGAGGTGACAAGTAAGCTGCAATATCTTCATGGATACCTTTTAAAGTGTATTTAAAGAGTAATTGCACTTGCTAAGAAAAACACGAGATGGCAGTGCTTAGTTCATTAACAAGCTAGAGCAGAACGACTATTTTGCTGTACAGTGAAAATGAAATAGAGAAAAAAAAAATATTATCACTCACAACAGCAGTGGGTTCTTAACCCTTTCTGCCCATCCCACAGTAAGATAGTTTCCCCTTAAAGTGTCCAAGAATGTGTCAGTAAAACCCACAGCGAACACCCACAGCCCTGAAGAACAGCCAAATTCTGCTTTGTTACCCAGAGATACAGAAGTGTTTTGCTTAGCCAGCTAATCTTCAGACCAACGAGAGAAAGTGAAAATGACATCTGAATGTGCCCCAAATTGTGATTCCAAACAATATGTAAGATAGCAATTAGAAGGGTTAAACCTCCTCTAAGCTTCTCTTTCCATTTTTTTTGGTAATACAGTAAATGTAAGGATTGCCTGCATCGTTACAGTGCAGCACTGTATTAGGGTGTTGTTAAAGATACTCTTCTTAATGGATTTTCCTTCAAGTGCACATCTCTATTAGGACACCTTCGTTATTTAACTTGGGAGCAGTTTGGAGTGTGCCAAGTTAAATATCTAAAAATGGATAGTGTGAATTCTCCTTGTTTACAGCATAATTTCATAGATGCAGCTAACTGCTGAGAAAACAAAACTCAGTCAAGGCACCTAGGCACCCAGGGTTCAGTACCTGAAAATCAACACTTGGCTTCAAACCCATCTTCAGTTACACTCTGTGGCAGGTAAAGGAGCAGGGAAGACAACATCCCTTCTGCCCTTCTTTGTGATGAAAGGACACAGGTTCACCCCTGCCTGGCTGATACTGTGCTGTTCCATAATCCTGTGTTTTTCACCATAACCTCTTCCCTGTCTATGGTGCACCCAAGACTCAGTAGGATGGGCCAGTCCTTCATATGTAGGGGTCTTCACAAGGTTATCCGGGCAGTTGGTAAATCTGATGCCTTTGTCAGTGTGAAACCATCAAGGGACAAAAGTACCCTCTCCTGAGGAGAATGGGACCATGTTTTTGAAGGGAAAAACATAAAAAAGGAAATAATAAGAAAAAAAAAGCACTGTATATGGTTACAGTTACTGTAGAGGCTTCTGTTTGGTGTAGAGGAAAAAAGGTGGCAAAAATATATGACAAGGTCCCAAAAGGGACCTGAGTGACCATGCCCAAGTGTGTGTGCGCATCCTACCCCTCTAGAAGGGTAGAGGGCAAGGTATTCCTGGGCCCTGAGAGCAGGGCTGGGGCACATGCTGAGCCAGTTCCCTGGCTTTGCAGCAAATCCCTGCTTTCCACAGATGCAGAAAGAGGCCCAAAATGTTCTGTTCTTCTTTGCTGCACAACTCTTTGGAACCAGGAGCAGACAGACACCAATCTGATATCCTGAGAACTGGGTCAAGATCCAAAACCTTGTATCTCTGGGTGACTAAAAAAGTCTTTTTTCATGCTGAAGCAGATGCACATGGTACATCTGGAATAACAGGAAAATATTTGTTAATCCTTTTTATTTTTGCTTTAATAACAAACACACAAAAAAATAGCTCTATAACAATATGCATTTTTAAAAATCCCTACCAGACCTTTAATTTGTTTTTAGGTTTTATTAGACATATTTTCCTCATAATAAATATAGATAATTCTTGTTCTATTTATCTGCATTCAGAACTATCATGTTATTTCACTTTACCAAAAAAGAAAAAGAAAAAAGAAAAAGAAAGGAGAATCAAGTCACCTGGCATATCTATAGAATATTGGCAAAGTAACAACATATTCTGAAAATGAGAAGACAACTGTTCCAAAGTCAACACCTGCTGCTTTGAGTTTGGTCTTCTTGCTTTTGCTGGTACCTCCATTTCTCATGCTTTTTGGAAGCAGATGTTGCCATTTGGGAATGTCTCTAGTTAACAAGACCACTAGTATTCATTTTTCCAACAAATTTTTTCCTTATGACAAAGTATGCACTTGTACAGAAAATTCACTCTGCGCAGGATCTGAGCTGAATGAGAGTCACATAGTTCCACAACCCTTCAGGCAATAATAGCAAATGACACAGTTAATGCAGTTTCTCATTAAGGGAATGTAATGACTGATTAACACTTCACTCCTTCGCATCTGAGACCAAGACATCCACACTCCCACAAGACATCAGAATATTTTCCCTTATCCTTTATCCTTGTAAAATAGTATATTCAGAAGGTAATATGGCTGTCTCCCACAGGCTGCTTGGCTACTTTGGCAATATTTTCACAAGAACTCCTGTACTACAATGACTCAGTCTGCAGTATTTGTCTCTTCGTATTGTGGGATTATGCTGCTCGATTTTTTTTTGTGTGGAAAAATGAGCTGGAGCACTCGCTATTTACAAACACATCAAATCCAAGTTGTTACAAATGGAAGCTGAATTTGAGGGAGCTCACATTGTGGGATTTTAGACCTGCTTAAATGAGCTGCAGACAAAGGTGCTGAGCTTGTCTGGAAAATCCATGACCACATGGAGGAAATGAAACCCAGAGAGTTATTTGCGGTTCTTACCGCTGCAGCTAAGCGTGGCATGAAATTAATTGCTTAAAAATTGCGCCTTGCTCTGATAGTGGCTGTTCAGGCATGGCATTCATCAGCCTAGATTCATGGCCAGATAATGTACTTGGAGATGATGAAGCAGGTGTGTGCCTTGCTCTAAGCCTTCTCTCATCGCCATAGCTCTCACACTGTGGTTTTGTAATAGCCGAAGCTCACAGAAGATGAACATGATGTGGTTCAGCTCTCTTTCCCCTGCCCTTGAATGAACGTTCCCATCCATTTCCAGTGCTGCTGAATGTGAACATGTGGCAAGTCAGTTCAGGAAAATGATATAGCTAAAACCTGACCCATCATAAAAACAACAACAACAACAAACAACCTCCCCCCCCAAATTTGTCTCTGATGAACATGTTTCATGAACTGACACACGTTGTGATCACAGACATCACAGCCTGGGACAGAGCTGGTGCAGAGTCAGTCCCAGAATCTAATCCACAAAATGAGATAGATGGAGAAGCAATTGCCCATCAGTGGGTTCAGTTGGGATACGCTGATTTACTCCTGTGGTGATTCCAACTATTTCAAGTATATCAGGATGGACCTCATTTTAGATGTACGCAGAGAATAAAAGATCCTTGCACAGTTTGCTCCCTACTTTTGTCTAGAGTCCTGGAATGGTAGATATGCTGTTGAGGCACGTGGTGTGGCCACTTCTGCTTGTTCTAAACCCCTTAGAAGTTGTTACTATAAGGCTTGTTTCTCCTAAGCAATAGCACAAGCCACAAACATGGCTAAGCAAGAGTTTTCCCACCTCTACCAGTTCTTCTTGTCCTTGGGGTGATTGGACTGTCATGACACTGGTCAGGTCCTAATTTTAGCCTTGCTATCAGCTTCCAACTCTCATACTTTATTTTTCCCTACTCCCTTAAAAAACTCAAGTGGATGTTGAAGTAAATCTGTTATCCTAAAAAGGAGCTTAAAAACAAGATAATTAAAATTATCTTAGGGAATGCAAGAGCATATGAGACAGTCGTAAGCTGCTTGTCTAGGAGTTTGCTACTTTTTGTATAAAATTAGTTTCTTTTAACTGAACTCATAATTTTCAAATTATAAATATTTCAAATTATCTCTGTATGGTGGTAGGAAATCTCCACTTTTCCCATTTATCCTAACTTTTCACAACCACTCTTGTATTTTTTTTCTTTTTTTTTTTAAATGTTATTTTATTCAAGGCACCACTGCTCATCCCAAACCTAAAATTAAAATCAAATGCTCTAAACCAGTTTGCTACCTTTGGTCATGCTTCAGCAGAAATTCATATGGCCTAATTGTATAGGACAAGGAATAACTCTTCACTGAGAACATGTTGATCAGTCACTGGACCAGGCTCCCCAGGAAAGTGGTCATGGCAAGCCTGACAGAGTTCAACAGTGTCTGGATGATGCTCTTAGTGATATGATTTAGTACAAAGTAGTCTTCTCAGGAGAAGAGAGTTGGATTTGATGATCCTTATGGGTCCTTTCCAACTAGAGATATGACTCTATGATTCTATGGATTTTGGTTCAGTCTTTTGTGGACAAAGCTGGGAAGTAGGAAAAAAAAACCCAAATCCAGTTCTAAATCACTAAAGAATGGCCAGATAGTATGCTGATGGGGAAAAAGTAGTCCCTATAGACAGAGACAGACTGAGAAAAAGCACTGAGTCAACCTGTATTGATAGGTCTACTGGGCTGGAAAAACATTTTTTCAATGGAAAGGCTGCATTCCCCCTCTGCATTTAGTTACCTGACAACTTTGTAGCCTCAGCCCTGGATTAAAAAAAAAATAAAATCAAATGTTGTCATTTTCTAGCTTGTGCATTCCCATCAAGACTGAAAATTGCATGCTTGGGACTTGGCAATAACAATATCCAGCAAGAGTAGAAGAAATAAACTTATTATGTGTGTCAATAAAGTCAGCAAGTAAGACTTGGAACACACACATGGAGCAAAACTGCTGAGTAAGGGAGAGTGACTTTTCCAATTATAACAACACATTAACATGCAGGTCAGAGGTTGAAATATTAAAAATCAGTTAACAGGTCTCTTGAGAAGCACTGGTAAAGCACAGCAGCTCTACATTCTTTCAGACAATGTAAAAAGCCACAACATTATCCCTTAAAACCAAACACTTATGTGCAGAGCTCAATTAGTAAAAGCTGTTCAGGAACTGAAATGTTAGTTCTTCTGGGAGATGCTCTGCCCAGGAGCAGAAGTAACAGCACTGTGATACCCTCCAGGACCCAAAGTGTGAACTGCAAGGCAAGGAGCTTGCTGAAGGCTAAAACAAAATCCATCAGAAAGCCATCAGCTGAAGAAATAAAGAGAACAGTGATGGCACCTTTTAACACAGACAAATGACCTTTCTCATGACTGGCCTTGGGTGTTTTTCTTGCCACAACAGCTTGAAGTAGCAACACTTTGGTCTTGATAATCCTGAATCCAATTTAAAACATGTTATGCATCTCTAATTAGAGGTTGATTTTTTTATATATATACATATCTTCTCCCATTTAGTTATTAAAACTGAGTTTTATGGCTCTTATGCAATTTGCTACTCTCTTCCAGCCTACAGACTGTTGGACTATCATTGGGAAAGACAATATGTGTCCTTGACAACCTCTAGCTGAAGGATTCTTATCAAATATATTTTGCAACATGAATGGCTTGGTGTAAGGGGGTGCAGCAGCTGTTAAAAGTACCCCAGGCTCCATGCACAACCTGCCTGAACTCATTTGTTCTGACCATCTCACAAGCCTATGCTGCAGATGAGCCCATAGCCCATAGCCAGCTTCTCTGCTCTCTATTGCTTTATGAATTTGACCTCTGCCCTACAGGACATATGTTGATGGTCTGAGGTCAGTGTGGAAGTCCATGACTGTTTCCAATTTATCTGATCTGGTGTACAGAAAAGAGGAAGAGAACACTCAATTTTTCTATGTTGCCCTCTGCGATTCTTTGAGTGAGAGCTTAGTTTCAGTCAATCAGAACACATACTGGATTTGAGATCATTATTGTAATGCATCCATGCTTGGCCTGCAGTTGGGCACACATGTGAAGTGACAATCTTCTTAGCTATTCACTGGTTTAGGGGAGAACCTAAGTCTTGGTTAAACCATATTTACTTGCTTAGCATTATGTTATAACTGCTTCTAAACCACTGAAGAAGAGGCTTTTTGTCTATAAACTCCCTGGCTTGTGTGGTTTTATTACAACAATTTCATGCCCTGAATTTAAATAAACTAGGAAATAAAAGTCTGCTCTAGAGTCCACCAAAAAGATTGGTGGTCTTCCCAGTGCACTGATGAGACAATATGAATGGAATGCAAAACCTCCATCTGACCAAAACAACATGTAACCAAAGTTTCTGCCTGCACCATGCCAAACAAATACTGAGCCTAGCAGGTTTCACAGTCAATATGCTCCTTCATCTACACAACAGCTTGCTAGATGCTTAGATCAAAGGCTTCCTTGCAGTCCCAAAGCAGAGGATTTTTACAGTGAAATCATGACAATCATTTCTGCTAAGCAGAGTATTGTCTGGCACTGTCTGAGATACAGCTCTGTCTCTTGGAAGGAAAATCTCAGTCACTCTGTGGCTGTATCATCCTTGCTCTGGGTTGAAGCTATTTTGATGGGTAACATCTGTTATTTTCATTGAAATCTGAAAAACCTGTCTACATGTTTTGGTGTTTTTTTTCTTCCTCAGTATAGGATGTGAGGGAGGGAAAAATAACTAAATTGACCTTTCAGTTGACGGAGATGCAATGTAAAAAGACTCAAAGAAATGAATATCCTTGCAATTATGCATAGTAAGGCATTCTTACTCAGTTTTTCTCATGTAAAGAAAACCAAGAAAAACAGAGCTATTATGACTTTACCCACCTACAGACAAAGCCTGAGAAGATCCTATTTCTCAGACTTTTGTCAAATTTTCAGTCTATCTAGTGGGAATTCTTTTTCCTCCCTTAAAAGATAAATACATTAAGTAGTCTCAAAGGATGATAGTTTGTCATCTGAGAAAACAAATGTCATCACTCTTTCTAGTTCTTCAATCTCGTCTTCCTTTCCCCACTCCAACTTTTATCCCTATCCCTCTTCTTTGCCGTTAATATATTTTTTATCTTGAGATCCACATTAGTGGACAATATATGCTGAGGCAAAAACTGCACTTTAGGAAAATTGGTACAATTCTAATGTATCTTTCTGTTTGATTTTAAGTAAAATGTAGTAGAAAAATAGAAAGACTGAGAGGCTTGCAGCAATTTACAGAAAGCAGTAAGTAACCGATAATAAAACAATATTTACACTTATCATTTCAACCTTCTGGATTTTCCAAAAAAAAAAAAAAAATCACATTTGACTCTGAACTGCAAAAAGAAAGGGAAGGGAAGGGAGGAAAGAAGAGGGAAGTGAAGGTGAATTACACTTCAAAAATGATATTGAAAATTAGGAAAATTCATATTACAACAACAAATTTCTTTTAATGGAAGTTGTAGTACCTGTACAGCAGGTAGCTGGCATGGGAGCTGGTGCTGGCTTTAAGACTGCTATTAGTACCAGAAACCATCTTAGAATCCTTTACAGGTAAGTATTCTGACCTATTGGATCACCAATGACCCATAGCAGGGCTGGATCATGAGCCCTGAGGTTTCAGACCATAAGATCAGCACATGTTGTGTTGGCTGCTGGTAATCTAAATCCCTACCTACAGGGAAAAAGTAAACTGCTTAGGGCTGATGGATAGATAGATAGATAGATAGATAGATAGATAGATAGATAGATAGATAGATTGTCATGCCCTTTTAAGGGTGCAGCCCCAGTCATTTAAATTGTGGTGGTTTTTTTGTCTCTTGTGCAAATGGAGATGTTGGTGTACAGCAGATAGTCAGACACATTGGCCAGTTTGCTTTGTTCTGCACACAGTATGAATGACTTCTCCAGTGCATTCCCAAACTGATGAGATTGCTATCTACACAAGCAGATAATGGGGCAAGAGCATAAAAGTGTGGAAGTTTTTTCTGTAACCAGTTGTGTTGGGAAAGTGCAGCAGTGGGTTGTCCTCGACTTCTCTGCTGCTGTGGCCACACAAGCACTACAGTGGGAAGTGCTAATGCTCCTGACCCTGTGCAGAGCCACACAGCAAAATCTTCATCAGGTTGATAGCCACTCGACATTCACCTCAGAACTTGGGCTGAAAGATAGTACAGAACCTCTAGGAGTCCATAGCCAGGAGATATTCAGGGATCTTCCATCTCACTATGAAATGGTCTGGGTGCACAGCTGAGTCCCAGAGGACCCCACTGGTTTGGGGCTAAAAAAAAATGGTGAGGCCACATTTCTGCCCACTTCCATGGGGTCACACAACACACTTTCATTGTGGGAGCCAGTCTTGAATCACACAAAGCTTTAGAGAGATAGTTTGGCCAGTTCTGCACAATGCTCTATCTTTTGATGACTTATACAAAGCATCTATATCTTCAAATAAGGCTTGCCAGACAATAAACACTTAAAGAAATAATCTGTTGAAAGTTGTATATGATTCTGATACAGAAAGTACTATAATGTATGTACATATTGCATGTTTCCTAGCTTCCTTAGAAATCTTTCTTCTGTTCTTTACAGATCTGTGTGTCTCCTTCCTTTTAAAAAAAAAATGAAACTGAAAGGATAGAAATCCCAGTGCTCAGGAGCATTGTGCAACATAAATTTGAGGGACTGGAACATTTCGATCCAGTACATGGTCTTCTGCCATTTGAACTAAGGGAGAAACTGAGTTTCAATTTAATATAATTGTAGGGAAAACCCCTTTAAGGCCAGATACTGAAACATCTGTAGTGAAAAAAGACCATTGTCTGACAGCTGCTAGTATCTCACTAACCACATCCAAAATAAATGGTTTTGACTAGTTTTGGTATTTTGCTTTTTTTTTTTTTTTTTTTTTTTAAGTTACTCTTAAGTTGAGGCATCCAACATCAACAATTTCAACCTGGAGAATGAAACATCTACTGAGTGGTAAGAAGCTAAATCAGAATGTTTTAACAGAAAGTGTTAATCAAGGCTAGAGAAAAGTAGAATCACTTTTGACATCCACATGTGTGAGCAAACAAATCCAAATACACCTCTATATTCAGGATTAAGTCTCAAGGATGTTGCTTTGTGTAAAATCTCAATAAGCCTGTTTATTTTTTTCTCTCTTGACCTTTCTCACTTCTCTTCTCTTGAAATTTTTGGTATCATTGCAACACTTCTAAAATCAGATTCCAAAGCTGGTGCTGGTGAGGCTGGGTCATATTCAGATTTCTTTGTATAGCTGCCTTACTTTGCTGTTGCAACAACCATACCTTATGAGTTCAAGAGAATGAGAGATGATTTAGGCTACGTGCTACCTAAGAAAGCCAAACTATTACTTACTACTCAAGAAACAAAGAAAAGGTGTTCATTCATGATGGACAGACCCCTACTGCAGGTACCTAACTTGGCACTGACTTCACATTGAGAGACAGAAAATTGCTGCCTAGACTTCATGTCTTATTCTTTGGCTCTTTGTGCTTTCATGCTCTACTATAGCCAAAGCTGATTTCCCCTTGCTACCTTATAAACCAGCAAGTCCAAGGTGAGATCTAGAAGAAAAGCTTATGTTCAGGAAATCAGCTGTCTTCCCACCACCCTATCTTTGCCCTTTGGTTTATGCTTGGAAAATGGAAGCTTTCCTCCACACAATTCTTCCCTGCTGTCAGCTGTCTTTAAGCTGAGTCGTGCAGCTGTATTGTGAGACACGCTGGGTTGCAAGCTCATCGATACTATGCAAATTTACCCTGTAAGTAGATTACCTGTTACTGTGGGAACAGACTAACATGCATCTGCCACACTGCTTTCACTTCTACTGGACAAGGTTAATGATGAAAATAAGACTAATCTAGTAAAGGGTTAAGTGATTGATTACAGAACAGGAAATTGAGTTAAAAAGTATTAAAACAATGAAGCATGATGCTAATGTCTGTCTTGAGTGGCTCCTTCAGGTTTCTCTTTCAGCATTTTGAATTTGGTTACCTCTTGGGGTTTGGGAAAGTAATATTTCCTCTTATAGGCAGATGGATATTCTATACTAGTGAAAAAGATGTGATTAATTTCTATGTCAAATGCCATTATTTTTAACATGGAATATAAAGATTTTTCAAAAAGCAGACCTTTGGTATCTAAACTTGAGTATTCTTGGCCAGATTTTTTTTTTTAATTGGAATTGTACCATTAGCTGTACCAATATTAGCTTCAAGACTAGCAAAAGGTTGGAGAGCACACATTCAAGAGCATAAATTAGCTATAGTTATGAGATTACAAATACCAAAAGGCAAACCATGCAACAAATATATTTTCATTTTTAGCTTTCAAACTTGGTTGGCTTGAAGATTTCTGAAATGTCTGCTAGGGACTACCAATTGTCTGCACCCTGAAGATTAAAAATGTATCAGATATTAATTGCTCACTCTGTTCTGGCAGTTTCTTGGTTTGAATTTTATTTTTATTTTAATACATTGCCTGTACCTTACAGAAATACTTCCAGGTTAATTTTAGGCATAATCTATCTTTTCCCTCCCAAAATTCAAACAATCATGACACCCATACAGACCATATAATTCAACCTGTAAAAACCATACCTGAAACTTAATTTTTTTCCTTTAGGAGACTCTTACCAGGATGGAGAGCTACACTTGGTTTGTGATAACTAACTCCCCAGGTATTGAGGTCTAATACTGAGAGCAGTGTATTGCAAGCAAGTGAAAAGAGCAAACGGAAACTGCACAAACCAATTCGCTGTTTTCACTTATGCTTCAGAGCTCTGAATGTCATCTTGGGTGGAAAACATCTTAGCAGTTTTCTCTAGCCATCTGAAACCATTCTCATATATTGAAAAATGGCAGTGACATTTCCCCAAGATATTTTTATGTGCAGCACTTGGTCAATCTTTAGTAAGAAGAGAAAAAAGGGCTCTGATTATAAACAACTGAAATAGTGTCCTCAATAGAACTGCTCCTTTTTTTTTTCCCTGCAATACAAGTGTGGTTTTGTTTGGGTCTTTTGTGGGGTTTTTTTGTTTGTTTGATTTGTTTTTGTTTTGTGTTTATTTTTTTGGTTTTGTTTGGGTCTTCTGTGTTTTTTTGTTTGTTTGATTTATTTTTGTTTTGTTTTTTGTTTCTTTTTTCCACTCTGGAAAATGCAGTTGTGAACATAGTGGGATGAGGATAAAGCTGCTGTGTACCACTTCAGAGGATAAATTAGTGTCTTGATGCTTTAATAATATTTGTATCTATATTCTCGATGCATTGTATTGAGGAAGCATTGGCTTGGCTCTCAATTACATGGGCTGACAGTGGACAGAACTGCCAAATGGGATGTCTATGGGATTTGGCAGTGGAAACCTCTTTAATTTAATGTCTCAGCTTTCTGACAGTTGAACTGGTCTCCAGACCACCCTCAAGTGACCATGCCTCAATTTCCCTGTCTGCTAGATGAATAAAATGACACTGATCTCTTTAGAAACACTCTAGGAGATTCATGTGGGAGAGAAGAGTGCCAGATGAGAACTGGGCACGACCGTCTTTAGTGCTATTAATACCTGTATTACCTTAATGTCCTGATAATATCTTATACTTTAGATCTGTAGTGCAAAGTGTAAAGTGATCACGGATACAAAGTGAGGTCATCAGGAGGGAGAATGCATCCAGATCTGTAAAAAAACTGCATCAGTTCAGGCAGAGAAAAACCCAAACGTAAATTACACTCAACCTTGTCTGAAAACATCAGTGAGATCTGTGAGCCAAGTAACTCACTTTGAAAATCTCAGATTTTTTTTTCCTTCAGGGATGTGCATGATTATCGGTGTTTATTCAGATAATCAGCTTCACAAATAAGATTGGGAACGTGAGCTGGATTTTATCCCAGCCACCATGTTTTCAAGAGAATCACTAAAGCGATTGTAAGAAAGCACTGGAAACATGATTCCTGGAAGCAATTCCCAGCTGTCATGTTGAATTATAGAGAGACTTAGAGCTGCTAAGTTTTCCATGTCTCCGTTTAATCCTCTGTAAAGTAAGTAAAGTAAAACATATCTCCGAAGGATGCAGTGAGTTACCAAAATGATATTGTGAAAGATTTCCTGTCTCTTCGGAAGAGGTGAGCTGTCTAGTTCAAGGTATTAGTGTTCTGTGGTGATGAAGCAATTTTCTCTCCGAAGGCAAAAACAAGACAAAATCCTGTAACTTGGTGCTTCGCTACTGATGACTGACAGCTCACTTTGAATTTGTAATTATAGTCAAAACCCACATCCATTTCTTCATAATAAGTGTTTGGATATGTGTAACTATGATGTAAGCAGAAAATGTTTAGACCACTTCTTTAATTTCTGTAAAGAGGAATAAAGGAATGGTGCAAGATAATGCTCCAGTTTCAAATAAGCACCATTAAATAAAATAAGTATTTTTCTTTCCTATATGTTACACATTTTTCAGGTTAAGTTAGAAATACATATTCACCTCATATGTAATGTATTTGTTATTTTCTGGTTTTCCTCCAAGACATTTTGCCATTATTCTGCCAGGACTGTATGTTGTCTGACCACTTCCCCATTGCAATTAAGGATTGAAACCACTTGCTTACGCACAACGGAGACCATCATACCTAACCCCAAAGGAGGCCAGAAACTCCTAGCACACTGCATTTCCCAGACCAACCAGGAGGCCCAGGGCACAGAAGGACAGCATGCTATTTGCAACAAGGGCTGGCACGCTGACAATCCACATGAGTGGAGCACTTTGAAATAAAGACAAAAAAAAACCCAAAACACAAATAAAGGAGAAAGGGATTTAACACATTGCATAGAGAGCTACAGCCTGAACTTTCATGATAAAAGTAAGATCAGCTACTTCAAAATAATCTAAGAACACACTACCAAAGACCCAGCCACAGGGAATTATGTTTAACCAGAAGCTTTTCTTCAAATCATGTGGTGTATATTTGGCAGCTAGTGTGCAGAATCACAGGCTTGATCTGAACCAACATCAGAACGTGAAGCTTGCACAAATGACACAGCCTTCCCTAAGAACTTCACTTCGTCCCTCCTCCCCCTTCCCCACTTTGCCTCCTTTCTTTCACCAGTGTCAAAGCTGAAAGAGGAGGAGAGATGATGCCTTGAGTGATGGAGGTGGGGTGTAAAAGAAGAGGCAGTCTCTAACTCTAAATGGAAATATTTTATCAACTTTGGTGTATTTTTAATCAGACACATTATACTCAAAAAACCTGGAAATGACCAGCGTGTAATAAAGTAAGAATCAGAGCTACATGATCAGGAAGATGAAGTGATTGTTTAGTCCAGACTATATAATCTTCATATGCATGTATGTGTGTGCACACGTGTTTGGGAGCTGGGGATAGTACTGATCAATTATGTTTTTCAACCCATCAAATTAATCTGTTGTTTCTCATAAGGCAAATCTTTGTCATATTACAGAGTTGTGGTGATGTGTGTGTGAATCTGGTGATCTGTGCTGAAAATAATCTTTGCAGCTATTTGTTCCACCTCTTCCTCAAGGCTCATGTTTAAGGATTTAAAAATGAAAATAAATTGGAATTGCCAGAGAATACAAGGAAAAAAAAAATGAGCAGGATCAGATTGCATGGGATATCTACATTCACGTGGCAACATATTTGAAATGCTCTTACACAGTTATAGCAGGAGGACATGGTGTTTTCTTAGGATGAGGAAACACTGGGAGAGGAAGAAGCCTCTCAAATGACATACTGGCACAGACATGCATATATATATACATATATATACAGAGATGTTAGGTATAAGAAGTGCTCTGTATACGTACATATTTAGCTTGAAAGTGGTTCTTTCAGAAAGATCCAATTCAATAGTTAAGAAGCAAGAAATTGCTAGGTTACCTTTTCTTTTCCCTCTAAACTTTCATATTAGTCTGAAGTGAGCCATGGTTTGAAAATAAGAAGCTGTTTGGATTTATTGTGTTCTGGAGCCATTAATTACAGTGTGTCCCATTTCTGTTTATTTGTGTTAGTCCTTCTTGGTGTTGAAAGACTGACCCTCATGGACATAAAAAAGATTATCTAGCTTCGTCTGTCTCACCATTCTCTGTGGCTCAAGTCCTTGTGGTAGGGCACTTCCCCAGACTACATGACACAGCCAGATGTAGCAATTGGATACTGGGCTATGAAAGAGCACTCATTTCAGATGTCAGCCTTCACACTTCATAAAACAGGGAGCATATTACAGTGTATGTTAAATTCTAGAGCAAATAATACCAAACGTCTGTGTGGACGTATTGTAGATTTGAATAATCTGGCAGAGTGTATTTGGAAATATTATCTAAATTTCCTTTGTCCCTGCCCTGAGACTGTGGTAAGGAGCAGAGAGACCAGCTGTCCAGCCTTGTTTTTCTAAGTCATTGACTAAACAGTGAGTTCATGTTCAAGATAACTGTGGGGAACCAGTTCATGAACTTCTTGAACTCTGCCATCCATAAGTGTGGTGATGAGATTGAAAAACTGCCGTTTAATTAATGTTGAGTCTTTTAAGTAGAAATGAACCTTGGACCAAATGTTTTTTCTTTCACTAAAAGATGTCTGGAGATCAAAAATAAGTAAAAGTGCTAAGATGGCTCTTAAAAAAAGTTGGCTTTTTTTTGTCAGGGAAAGACATTGCTTTGTAAAAGAGGGAGATAAAACCATCACCTGTGTATATGGTCCAAGTGCATCTTGGCTCCAACACCACAGTATTTGCATGGAGCAGAATTCTCCCTGTGCTCCTTTCCAGATTCACTTCCCAATTTGCAAAATGATTAACCTACAGGTCTTTCCACCAGCGATGCCAATTTTACTGCAAGAGTTCAAAACTTCCCCTTTTTCCTTTGTGGGATTTGGTTCTGTGCCAGTTACAAGCAGAATAGGGATTGGTCTCTAAGGGAAGAAACTTGCACAGAGATTAAATTTGCAATCTTGTACTTAAGTTTTAGCCTCTAAACCTCTCTGTTCTTGCTGAAAAAAAAAAAAAAAAAATCCCTGAAAGTTGAATTTCTGATACAAATTCTTTTGTATTGCACTTTTTTTTTTTTAATCACATGAAGCACAGACATTGTATAGATCCATATACTCAGCTCCCCCAAAACAGAAACCACACAATTCCACTGTGCATCAAGATACATGCACCTTGCACAGGCAAAGCAGCATCTTCCCCTTAATGTTAGAAAGTGCCTGACATCCATAAACAGAAGTCAGCATGGAAAAAGGGCTGGAAAAGACCTTCTGAGATAGATCCCCTCTATTGCAAGACATAAAATATGTAAGTCACCATCCCTGGAAGGATTTAAAAGACATGTAGACATAGTACTTATGGATATGGTTTACTGGTGACGTGGCAGTGTTAGGTTAATGGTTGGATTCAATGATCTCAAGGGTCTTTTACAACCTAAATGATTCTATAGAAGCCTTCTTCTGATTTCTTAATTAAATATATTCTTTGACAGTTTATATTCATTTGTTTGTCCATAGACTTTTAGCTTAAATAAATTATTTTTCTCTCTCATCCCCTTAATGTATTTATGGCTATCAATTATAACATTTTATCCTTGACTCTGAAAGTTTTCCACTTCTCTGATATTCTATGAGCATTTTTCTCTCTTCTTCCAGTTTGAAATTGTCTTTCTTGAATGTAGGTACCAAACTGAGACAGATGGTGACATCTCACGGGGCCCTTAATGCTGCCCCCATAGAAATAGAACTCGAACAGGAGTTTCACCCAAGTTCACCAGCTTCATGATAATTGCCTTTGAGTAAATAAAGAAAATGCAACCATTTCAAACTATAATTAGTAGGAAGTTCTCAACTAACAAATTATTTTCATATTTTTGCCTTTATATATGGCATCAAGTTATTTTCTCATATGTAGTTCGGATCCATATCTTCAAGAGAGTAGCAGAATAAACAGCACTGTTCCCTGATTCAGTTAATTCCTTTATTGTACTTTCGTATGAAGCAGAATAGGGTGTAATTGTCTGCAAGTAGTTACTTGTGAGGAAACTATCCCATTTCTTCTTGTGAGGAAACTATCACATTTCTTCTATCCCATGATGCTGTGGGTGTTGATTTCTATTTCCATTGTACCTGAAACCATTGATGATTCTGTGAAATCTTGGTGCACTTGTTGAAGTGGTTATGCAAGTTTTAGCACTACTGACCTACAGATAACTGATTATTACAAACAAAAGGTAACAAGTACAAGTGCCTTTCATTGCTATTGACTATGCTATAGTGTTAGGTGGCCTCATTCTGTAAATCCTCCCTCTGGTTTGTAATGCTTCTGGGCAGTTTTTACCATGGTCTTTATTTGAATTATTAAGTCACTCTGGCTGCAGGATCAAATGAGGTGACAAAGAAGAAAAACAACAGTGGATGTGTGTTTCAGCAGGTTACTCCAGTTACTCCAAAGGCTTTGATCATCTGCAGTGTATTCAGGATGCCCAGCTGAGCACTGTAACACCAAACTCTATGTGATCCTTGCCAAAGCACTGCTGGACACTGTCCTGAACTTGGTCTGTAATCTGTATTCTCCATAGCAGGTATTTGGGATTAAACTCTCAGGGACAGGTGCTGAGAAGCAAGATCCTTTGTGTTGCAAGGAAAAGGCAGAGAGTTCCTTATAATTAGGACAGGCATCTGCAAAGAAAGATACCTCAGCCCTGCATCCCTACTTTCAGGATATACATTCAACATCACATCATATTTTACATGAAGCCCTTCTCCAAATCATGCTGTCTTCTTTTTGCATTGAAAGTGTGAAAACCCCAATTTGCTTTCCTTCTAATTATTCCAACTAATGTGGAATGGCTTTGACAGGTGGGTTCATGCAAATACCTTTGCTCCGACATCAGAAGAGTGGATGACTGTACTTTCTGTGGAAGCAGGACATGCTGCTCTGCCTTCCTTCATTGAATCCAGATGCTCTTATCCCATGTTTTAACTAGTGATATACACAGAGAAAAGAGGAAGTGAGCGATGAAGACATATGTGCCAGATAGATAGATCATAGAATGG
>JAOEGS010023487.1:0-25089 GCA_025447755.1 Corythornis vintsioides | reverse complement strand
GGGCCCCCGGCGGGGGGGGGGGGGGGGGGGGGCGGGGGGGGGGGGGGGGGGGGGGGGGGGGCGGGGGGGGTTGGGGGGCGGCCCGTGTGCGCGCGCTGTGGCACGGGCGGGAGGCGGCAGCTCCGCCGCTCCCCATCCCTTCCCTTCATCTCCTCGGCTCCCCATCCCTTCCCCATCCCTTCCCTTCATCCCCTCCGCTCCCCGTCTCTTCCCTTCATCCCCTCCGCTCCTCAGCCAGTCCCTTGTGCCGCCCGGGGAGCCCGTGTGAGGGATCGCCGTGTTGTCCGCTCCCCGGCCCCGGACTGAAGCGCTCCGGAGCTGACATCGGGAAACGGCCCCCTAAAGCCCGCTGGGGCCAGCGGGGCTAACGCGGCTGGCTCGGCCCGGCCTTACCGCTGCCGTTCCCCTCGCATGGTGCGGCCCGGACGGGCAGCCGGCGCTTCTCCGCCGTCCGCTCAGCGTGGCCGCCGCGGTCCCGCCGCTGTCGGCTGGCGGTGCGGTCCCGGTGCCGGCGCCAGCGCGGCTCAGCCCTGCCCCGGAGCGGCCGCTCTCTGACGCGCATCGCGGCAGCACCCGGCGAGCGCTCGGCTTGCCCGGGCCCGGCGGGACCCGTTCCCGTCCCCGTAACGCCCCGTGTGACCGTGCGGTAAACGCAGCTACACAAACCCGTTTGGTTGGCCGGGGCCGCGGGCCGGGTTTCCCGGTGGCAGCGCTGCAGGAGCAGTTGCCGAGTTTGAGGGTGCCGGGTTTACCGTGGGACCAGCGCAGGAGCCCCGGGGAAACGCCTCGTTCCGCTGGAGGGAGGAGCGTGCGGATGATTTATATTTTTTTTTTTTTTGCAGAATATGAACAGAATATTTTACTCTTTAATAGGTGAAAACATCATTTTAAAGTACAAATATTTTTTCACAGTTAAACTAGGAAGCTTTTCCAAGAACAATACAGTGTTCTTAAAGCATCTGCATTGCAAATCCATAAACAAATAAATACTTCTGTTTCTAAACAGAAAACTTGTTCTGGGTTACAGAGCAGTTATTTATGGTTTTACTGGTATTCATTGGAGATTTGGGGGGTTGTTTCTGCGGGACAAAGGAAGGTGGGTGCTGTCTTTTTATACAACGTGGCTGTAATTTGGTTTTCACAGTATAATATTTTTTTTCTTAAAGAAATAAAGCAAACTGAGGGGCAGATGCAACTGATTCCGTTTGGAAGACTGAAAAATGGAAAATAAGCAGTTGAAGCAGAGTTAGAAGTAAAAGCAAAGGAAGGAGAACAACAAAGTTAAATAAATGGTTCCAAGATTGACAGATGTCTCTTGTCTACTCTTGAAAAGCTTGATTTGGGAACCATCCATTGTAAGGGGACAGGGGAATGCAAAATGAACTCGGAACCCCACCATAATATCTGCATTTTCTGGTTCTCTGGAGTTGCCTCCTGACCAAGCTTCAAGAGAAACGACAGTAGTTTTCCTGTGAACACCTAATTTAGAGATGACAATGGAATTCCTCAAAGCTCCCAGTGACTGGGATGAAAATACCAACCACCAGTGGAGTGCAAGTGCATGAAGCTCTCTGATTATACAAGATTATCTCATATTGATTTGAAAGCTTGAATAGATCCAACCCTTTTCTCTCATAACCAGACAGCAAACACCTACCCACAATTTAATCAGTTTAGAACAAAAGGATAATCCAGCAATTCTAGATACAAGTCTGGTAACAGACTGGTTTGCCAGGGCACTGCACTCTGAGCTCTTCTATTTCCAACTACAGAATGAGCAGCTCCCCAGAATTACAACCATCTGAAAATCTTTCCAGAAACTGCAAAACTGGGCTCTGGAGTATAATTTTGGTTTGGTGCCTGTGGGTTCCTGTTTTGTGTTTTTTTGTTTGATTGGTTTGGGTTTTTTTCTGTGTGTTTGGCATTGGTTTTAGTTGTCCAGACTCATTCCCATGCTCAATCACAGAACCATCTTGCTCCTTTCTCTATGGAAAAACAGTACACATGTTGTACAGCAACATGGAATTAGGATAGTGCTTCTGGAGAAAAAAACAAAACCCAAACACCTAAAAGGTGGTTTAAGTTAATATATAAGAAATGGGAAGGAGAATCCTCCTTTAATCAGATTTAAATTAAAATATAAGAAGTGGGAGGGAGCATCCTCCTTTAACCAATAAACAGTTGCAGTAAATTTGCTGTTTAATTGTCAAGGTACTTTAATACCTCCCATATAGAAAGCAAGTAAAAATGAAAACTATAAAAACCAAACAAAAACTGACAAGGCTCCTTTTTTTCTAAGTACTCATCAAATGTATAATTGGGTTGAATATCATGGACATAACACACCATGTGCTGCAATGTCACAGAGATGTACTGGCTCTGTGGAATTCTTGCCTTGAGTAATTGGTTATTTTTCCTGAATTTCTTGTTCCTTTTACCTGCTATCCAAATATTACAGCTGAGTAATATTACAAGTTGTTTTGCTGAATCCACATCCCAGCAAATGTGCTTTGTCACCATGATACACACTGCTGAGCATTGCATTGAACTTGACAAGCTGCAAAAGTATTTTTAAGTTCTCCTTTCCCTTTCCTCTCCTCTTCAGCTATAGATTAAGGATGGTCATTATTTGTATCCTTTCAAGTCACCATCTGTTTTTGTTCTGATTTCATGCACTATGTTCTTTATATTGGTGTAACAACAAGGTGAAAGGGCTGAAGTTATTCTGGGAAGTTAATTTGTTTCTTGTGGAAACTGTGAAATATCTCAATAAAACAGGGATTAGGTTTTGTCTTCCAACTTTAAAGTTGTATTATATATTACACATTTATATAAAGAAATATTTATTATAAACACAAGATCTTTGCTTTCAATGCAGAATTTTTCTACTTCTATGTGCAGCTTAATTTTGTTCACTTAGCTGTATGTGTATTATAGAGCATCTGAGACAGATGTTTATATTTCAGTTATCTTTGAATCATATGGATTTCCAGGACTGTCTGCTGGGAAGGTTTAGGGTTGTTTGGGTCATTTTTCCTTTCTTGCTATATACCACTCCATGATAAGTCTGCAAGTTTTACTTTTGAGTGACAAGTATTTTCAGAACACGGAAGTTGTGAGCCCCTGAAAGTTCTTCTTTTTGTATTATTTTATGTAAACATGAACCTGATAAGACTGCACCAAATTCAATAGAAGATAATGGATTGGTTATTGGCTTGGACTTCCAGTGAGTTGTCCTGGGGCTGCTGTTCCTGATTTCAAAGGATTATTTACAAGTAATTATTGAGACTGGAGGAAAGGAGCTGAAAAGCAGCTCTGATTTACCTCAGCATGTTCCTTTAGTGGTGACTGTCCATCTGTGAATGAAATTCTTCCTGTAACCAGTGAGATCTGCCATGGAGCCAACCCCTGAATGCTGTGGGGTAACTTGTGCATTCTTCTTTACTGGAGCTGCTGGCACTGGAAAGGAGCAGCTAAGTGGCTGGGGGAATGCATTGCTATGGTAACAATGACCCACAACAGCAGCTGCTTGCTTTGCATTGCTTTGCCTATATACATTAAATATGACACTGGCTCTTCTTACACTTTGCATGTGTTTAACCTGAAACAAGACATCAGCATTTTGAAAGCTGCACAACTCATGGCAAATGAAGCCAATCTAGGAGTTGGGTTTATTTAGTTGTTCCATTTCAGTCTTAAAGTTGTTGAAAATTAGCTAAAACCTCAGCTTTAAATGGGATTTTTGAGCCAGGAAAAACTACTGCAGAAAGGGTAACATAAAGTCACTTCATTATTGTTTTGTCAAATACAAAAGATACTATTTTCCAGTATATAACTGCCAGTTTCAGAAAATGTCTTTCTTATCAATACTTATCAATTTTTATAGTAATTAGAGTTGATAGTTATGTTTTCCTCCCTTGCCAACCTTTCCAGGAGAATATGTAATTGAAGCTTTTCTTCCTGTAGGACTTTTCTTTCTTTTTTAATGTGTTTTTTTTTTAATATCTCACAGCCTGAGAATTAATATCTTGTCAGTTATCCTCCCTTTCTACACTATAATGTATTTTGTATTTTCAGAGATGTCTTTAGATCTAAACTATGCCACTCTGCTACCCTCAACAGTGTGTCTCTTGGTCCAGCAGGCAGAGGAAATACAAAGCGTGTTCCTTATGTCAGTAAAATAATCCCATTAATCTTCTTAACAATCTTGTGAGAGAAGTATTTTATGTTATCCCTGCTTTAAAGGTGAGGAAAATATACCACAGAAGATTAAAAGTCAAACAGAAATCTCCAGTATTACTTACAGAAGTAGAATACTATTTGGCATGAAGAATGAAAATGCAGTTCTGGTTTGCTGAGCTGGTCTTGTCTCTGTAAAGCAGGGCTGGAGAAGTTCAGAGAAGAGCTGAGGGGCTGCAGTGTTTTAACCCCAGCTGGTAACTCAGCACCTCAGAGCTGCTCAGGAGCTCTTCCCAAGTGGAATGGGGGTGAGAATCTGAAGAGTGAGAAAACTGATAGGTTGGGATCAAGAGTTTAATAGGTAACACAAGAGCTGTGTGCAAAGCAAAGCAACAGAAGGAATTCAGTTGGGGAGGTGTTGGGACATCTGCAGGAAAGAGAACAGAATAGGAAAGAAAAAGTAAAACTTGTGGGTTCAGAACTTTTCAATAATACTAATTAATATTTGAAATAAAATACCATCATAAATACGGAGTGTAAAATGCAAAAAACAAACCAGAACAAACTGTATGGCAATAAACATGGTTAAAAATGTTTTGATGTGGAACAGCCAGAACACAGGTAGGAATTGGTAGATAATTCCACTGTAAATTATAATCAAGGGGACTGCAACATTTTAATAAATTTTACTAAGGAAATAAAGATCTGAAATTTGCTTCTAATGAGAAAAATGTTGCAGTCAAGACTAGGCTTTCTAAGCAAAGGACTAAGCATTTCTCTTCTCACAACCACTGAGGATTCCTAAACATCCAATAAAACAAATATCTGGGCAGCAGAATTCTGATTGTAGCAAGTTGATAACAAGCTTAGAAAGGTCTGAGGCCTTGAGCAATCAGCTGAAGACAGCCCAAGCTGGATATATTTTCATCAGGGAAATGGACTAGGTGACATCCTTGGCAATTTGAATTAATCTGTGATTCCCTGATTTTTCCAGTTCTGAATTACACAAAACGTTGGTTGATAGGCAATAGATGTAGCTTAATAAAGGGGTAACTGCAATTTAATTGTGATATGTAAGACACCAGTCTGGATGATTTCTGGATGATTAGTCCTTTCTGGTCTAGGAAACCATGAAGCTTATGAAAATTCAAACCATTAGCAGGAAAATGGATTTGATCTGTGGTCACCTGCTTAAATACTGAAGCTTTATTGAGAAATAAGTAACAAATTACTGTCTGGTTGGCATCATTTAAAACACAGTTCTTAAATAAAAAATTATTAATTGTTGTTAATCGTGCCCCAGACTTCCAGAAAGGTGGTGAAGTCCTCACAACTGTGACTTACATAGATCACAGCCACAGCAAATTCATCTTAAATAATCTAGAAGGATATGTTTCTTTTATTCTGAGAAGACAAACTAAGTATTGCTTCAGTGCTTAGTAAGGTGGCTGCAGACCCAAGAGAAAAAATTAATTCATGGGGAGCAGGGAATTAAAAGGCAAAACCAAAACCCACTAGTAAAACAAGTGAAAAAAAAATAGATCATAAAATTCATTAAGAGAGAAATGTGTTCAACTACTTGGTCACTAAATTCACTGATTCATCTGTTAATGCATAGATAATTAAAATTCTCTTGTCACAAAGTTAACAGACAAAGATACTAAAAAGGGTGTCTAAAGGGATAAATATTTCAGTATTTCATTTATATCTTTTAAAACAATAGGGAGCATAACCACTAGTAGAGCTGGAATGTTCAGGGAAAACATCTTGCAAGTACATGTAGAACCCCAGTGCAGGATTTCACCCCAGCTTCAAATTCACTGATATTGAAAATGATCTTTTATTTCTTTTATTAAATAGAAACAATAAAGTGGGGAAACCAGCATATGGATCAAATCATAGAACCTATCATAGTGGGAAAAACATGAGAAATGACTAGCTTACACTCACTAATCACAACACAGGTCTAAAGATTAAAACCAGCCACAAATAGAATGAAAAAGAAAATTAAACTGATTTCATTTTAATTCACTTACAGTAAATGGGAACTAGATGATTATGAATATCACAGAGAGAAAAGTTAATGACTTCTTAAACAGGAATTTGGAAATAAATTAGACAGTGATAAAAAAAAAAGGCAAAGCAGACTGATACACAGAATTTTGGGATCATATCTGTTAATCACCTCAGTACTACATCAGTGAGCAAAATGTAATGACTTGTGTTCAAATCCAGGCTTGGCATGTGAGCACCATGAACAGAACTCCCATTAAAATCATTTCACTCACTACAGCTTCCATATTACAACTAGAAGTATAAACTTAATCCAAAGCTAGTTGAAATTAATATCCTTCAATCCTTCAGTCTGGCTTTGCCTAAAGGATAACAGTTTGCAGAGGTGAGGGGGTTTTTCTTATTTTATTACTCATTAATTCACTGCAAGATCTAAAGTTCAATTGGAAAAGGTATAGAGAACTAAGAGAAACAAATATTTTATAAAAAGCCATTATTCACTTATGGTTTAACTGCTTCCTAAAATAAAAATGAAAGGAAAATTGCTTGTCAAGGTGAAACATTTGGACAACAGTACAGACAGCATTGCCAGTAATAGATATTTTGAAGTTTATATCCAATTAATACTTTTTGGACAGTAAAGCACTCAAAAAGATGTAAGCTTGAGATTTTTAAGCTGGATTTTTTTCTACTTACCTGTCTCCTGTACAGCTGTCCCTCCAGTTTGATCTCATAAATTTCATTAGCATTGAACTTTTACCAGGCTCAAAGGCAGCTTAAAAATGTTTGCAGTGTTATTCTAGTCATAAACAGTGAGATGAATAAAAAGGTGCCTCATATTTCCCAGAAAGCAATGGTCTGGCTTATCTTCTAAAATTAAAGCACTGGAAGAAATATGGGAATACAATTAAGGTAGCACTTGTTATTTCATTTTTATTTCCAATTTGATTTTCACTTGTTTGGGTTGAAAAATGTGTAGGTCAGAGGAACAAACTTTAGTGACTGATTAAAGACAGAGGATGAAGGTTGGTGCTCACACTGTGCTCTTCATCCTCACCCTAAAGTGCTTTCTCCAGGGAGATTTGCAGGTCTGATTTTGCAGCCTGATTGTGTGTCTGAAGTTTGCTATCGAGATACAATTTGAAAACATGTGGTGTCTAACATGTAACCACCAAAAGGAACAGAGCTGTGTTTTGTAATTTGCAATCCAAACAAACTTATTTCTAGGTACCCAAGTTCATATATTGAGAAGCAGACTATAAAGTGTCATTTCAATAAAATGGCATGTCTCTCCAGTTCACACATCTGTCACACTGCAGAGGAAGTTTAGCAGCAGCCCTCCCCAATCACTGTGAGATTTCATATGAGAGAGAAAAGAAAAAAAAGGAAATGTCTTCCCCAAGTCAAAGCTTCCCTGGTTTCATCCTCTGATTCTGAATCAATTCCTACAGAGACAAGGTCAGTTAAATTACATGCTTTCTGTACTTTCCTCCAGCTGACAATCTGCTGGTTATAATGCAGGAACACGAGGGCTCCAATAGCTTTCCCTGACATGGTGAGCCATCTGGCACAAAGCAGCCTCACAAATGCTGCTTCCCTGCTCTGCTTCTGCACATCTAGTGACAGCAGAATTGTAAAGCCCTGTCATTTTTCAGCAGCAAACTTAGCTTAATGCAACCTACCTATAGATATGGAAATCACCGTTGCCAGATGCAAATGTGTCAAGGTCCCAACTTAAAGATGGGATTCTATTTCCATGAAGAAAAAAAATCTCCCAGCATTAGAAGTGCAAGTGGAGCAGGATTAAAACACAAAGCAGGGAATTCCATCTGTGACTGGGTGGTATATTGGTGCTTAATGGAATAACACATAAGGTAGCAAATGAGTTATTTCACTATTATGGGGTCAGATTGTGATCTCATTTCCTCAGATGTGAGAGAGATGAGAATCTGCTCTCAGCAAGTCAAACAGTCGTGGTGCTTAAGTGTTCCCAAGCAGCACTATCAGTACATCTCACTACTGAGGCAAGGATGTGTCTTTGGAACTTTGATTTGCTGGTGTTCTGAAGGCTGCTGGAGTGTGTGGTGGTGCTGCTGTGATGCTGCACAGATGGTGACAAGCAGAAAATTACTCCTTCATTTGGGACCCAACTCAGAATTCAACCTGAGGTCTGCAGCATGGACAGGACCATAAACCAACTCACTGTGACAGGTTTTTTTCTTGCAGTTAAATTTGTAAAGGTCTGGTTAAATGCTGCTGTTACTGATATTTTTTTTTTTTCTTCTCACATTACTATCTAGGAAACAAGAAGACTTCAGAGTTTACAGTAAGAACACCATGTATTCACATCTGCTGAACAGCCAGGCCTGCACTTCTGAAAAATACCTGTTAACACAAATTCCATTATCCTGCACTAAATGGTGTTGATTTAATCTTCCTCACTGCACTGTTCAGTGTTCAAGTTAACAGAAGGCTCTCCTTCAACCTCTACATGATCTGATAATGTTCAGTGGAGTCAATACACATTTCATGCTGCAGAGGTACAAAAAAACGTGGGTACAACCACATTTAACAGTCATTTTGTACTCCTACAGGTCAGCCATTCCTGAATTACTTGGCAATTCATAACAACATTAGTGAAAACTTCTGTGGCAATTATACAGGGAGCTCAAAATTATACAGAAATATGAGTAAATGAAATCACACAAGATAAAGAACACCCCTAGAGGAAGCATGTGGTGAAGTAAGGCAAAGAATTCAGATGTCCCATCTCTCAGATCTGGGCCTTAGAAGTGGACTTCATCAATTTATTATTAGCAATTTTCTCTCTTGGGTTTGTCATACCTAAAAGATCTCTTTCTGAAAGACAGTCATGAGAGATTTCAAAAGGAAACAAAACCCCCAGAGGAAGGTTTCAGAAATGGCCTCCTAACAACTACTGGGACAGGATTTAATCCCTGTTCACAGCATCCATACGTTTGAATTATGTTGCCTTCTGATTCCATCTCAACACTAGGCTCAGTCTTGAGGGCTTGGAGATGTCCCTTGATTCTACACACGAGCTGAAATGTGCCTGGCCTTCCTTTAGGAGCTTTCTTACAAGACAAAGTGACCATCCTGGAGGAAACAGAAAGGGGGATGGGGCCAATTCCCAGTTGCTCTGTAGATGTACTACTGTAAATTATAACAGTTGTCTAATGTCTCAAGAAGAACAATGTGGATAAATCCATGGTGAGTAGTTCAAAAGTTCTTTTCTGAAGCCCTTTTGTATTTTCCTTCAAGACTTCTTAATCACTGGTTTTTGTTGTTGATTTTTTGTTTGCTTCATGGTTTGTGTTTTTAAAGAAAAGTCCCCTTTTTTGCTCACCCTGAGCAGATCACGTGAAAAGAGCGGGAGAAAAAAAAAAATCCTATTTATGAAACATTTTAAGCCTTATTTACAAAATAAATCTCCTTTCCCCCATTAAATAACATGTTAAATAACTGTTTCAACTTCTACTTGCTTTGCACCAGAGGCTCAAAGAATGGCATTGCCAGCACCTTTTGCTCACTGACGTGTATGCTGGAAACAAAGCCCATTATTTACAGTTCTTTTGGAAAATGTTCTCACATGAAGATGTTTAGACAGTTTAAACCCATTTCAATGCTTCCTTAGGACAAAACATATATTCTATTTAATCATTTTAGCTAGTATTTTCAGAAATAGAGGCTTAAAGTATCTAAATTCATATGGAAAAATCTGAAATAAGATATATTTTTTTTAGAATGACTCCAGGTATAAAGACAAAATCCAAGTAGCAAGTAGTGAATTGTTTGTTTTTATGGGGATGTCACCTTTATGAACTGCCAAAGGAATGGCTCTGCATTCAATTTAGATTGCACAGAAAGAAAAAGCCAACAAAATAATAATAATTTATGTCTTGGCAGACAACCAATCAGGTTAACTCTACATTTGATTCCACAGCAAAGTTCCATGGAACTTATTTCTGGGGAGGTTTTGGGAGGAGACCTTGAAACCTGAATTTTCACTGGGAAAATCAACTCCGTTGTATTATGAGAATGCCAACATGCCCTCACTTTCCTTCTACCACCTTAAGACATGAAAAATTAAAGCATCAAATATTCAAACATAACATCCACACTCCAAATATTTAATGATATATTTTGAAATGCATAGTTAATGGGAATAACCCATGAAGCCAGATAAGTGTACTTTCAGGTTTACTTTTAAAATGCCTAAAATTTAATTAGCATGCAAGATGCAAACATAACCCAAGACATTACTGACCTTTTCCTCACCCATCATGTGCCTTCCACCAAAAGGACATATTCAAAACAAGACTTAATAGATAAACAAAATATCCTGTGCTTTGCTGAGGGTTGCAGCCATGAAGAGAACCTTCAAGCCTGCACGTTAGCTCAACCTGGCAAACATGCTTGGTGATGTAATCCATCCTACTTAACACCCCCAAAGGAACCTGATTTTCTCTGTGTGGAATATATGAAGGACTACATTCCAAAGTCATTTATAGATTTATTCTTCAGGGAAGAACTCAGACTGTGCCACAGAGGAGAGAAGTCAAGCAACAGCAATATGGAAATCTAAGCTCAACACCCTTTCACTTTCTTTTTGCTAAAGCCACTTTATAAGGAACAACTGTTTCTCCTGGTCTGCTTCCCATGGAGATGGAAGACAACTAGTAAAAGAGGGGACAAGGTGGGTAAGGAACACTGCTAACAGCCTGACAGCAAAGCAGCAATGACAAGATGCAAATAATGCATCTCTTACAAATACCAGAATATAGTCTGTCCATAAATCATATAAGAATGCACCAGGCATCCAAGCAGAGTATGTGGATACTCCAAACTACACTCTGTATGCATGTTAGGAGACAGGAGAGAATTCCTTACATGCCTCACAAATAGAATAGATTAGTCAGTAAAAAATTCATATTTTTTTTTCCTGCAAAGCAGAAAATTTCACCAAAATTAGAGATCCCATCACATCCCCTCAATGGCATAGTTTTTTCCTTTTGCTTTTTCCCATCAGCTTGTTCAGGTTGTGTTCCTCACACAATGTCTGAGACATCAACTCATTCAGATCAGTTTGACAGTCCCCAAGAACTTCCAGTAGTTCAGTCTCCTGGTGGAAAATGTTGTCCTGGTTTGAGTTAGAACACAACTAATTCTGTTCAGTGAATTGAATTTTCAACTAAGTCTCTTCTAACTAACTGTGCTTTCTCTGTTCCTCCTGCCTTCAATCCTGATCCATGTGCTCCTGAGTCCAGTTCCAGAATCCAGCTCCTAAAGCCAGTTCCCATCTGCTGCTGGGCCCAGTTTAGGACTTCCCCAGTGCCTGCCCACAGCATCAGTGGTGATGGGTAGGAAATGCCATCTGAGGGGGTGGGTTTGGTACCAGGTTTGTAGATATTTCATTTCATTGTTGCTATTTTCCTTAGAGTTATTTGATTTTCTTTTCCAATCCATAAGTCTCTCTCCATTATTCCTCTTCTCCTTCCCTTTGGGAAGGGAGTGGGGTTAATAAAGAACATTTGTCATTTGTCTAGTGGCTGGCCCAGTCCTAACCATTTACAAATGCCCAAGAAAGTGAAACTTCAGCAACAAGAACAATAGTTCTAAGGTCATTCCATGACCAGACTGACAAAGGAATGAAAATGCAGGAGTAATGATGCTTTGAGTACAATGGAATTTATGTATAACTTTGAATTTCACATCTACATTATAAATGTGGGGGTTTTTTTTGTGAAATAACTTCCTCAGACTTCCACCTTAATTGGAATGCAGCAGTTGTTTGTTTCCTCTCCTTTCTACCTGCAGATTGAAGACCCAGAAAAAAATAAACAGCAAGGCATTGAGCAATCTGGGGCCTGATCTAAGCTGCCTCAGACTTTGGACCAGACAACCCCCAGGAAAGGCCTTCAAACATGAATTACTCTTTCATTCCAATGTTATGATGCTAAATCAATCTGAAATTCCAAGACAAAATTGCCCAGGATTCATAATAGGCAGTTGTTAACAATTCATTAGCCCCTATTCACAGCAAACCCCCCATGCATAAGCAGCAAGAACAACCAGGGCACTCACCAGCCTGCTAGCAAAACAAAGAAATGCCTCATTTGGACTTTGATCATCAGATGAGCCTGATCACCAGAGGACAGCAGAATTCATAACAGGGGAATGTTTTTACTCTTACTTCTTTCAGGAGTTTTCCACAGCCTGTCTTGGAGAGCAGAAGAAAGAGAAACAACTGCTGTAGCAAGAAGAAATGCCAATTTTTGAGGAAATTCTAGGAAGGCAAAAGAATGACAAGTGAGTCTGGAGTCCCTCAGAGCCTTGGCCTGGGGTCAGAAGTGCTGCAGAGCAGTAAGCACAGCAAACTTGGTAGGACACAGAGTCCCAGTGCCCTGCACGTGTCTGACACTACCTGGGGAGTGACTCTAGCTCAAATCTATACAAAATACATCTGAGGTGTGATTTACTTCAGATTTGCTGTTGCAATGACAATGTTCCTCCATTCTCTGCTTTCCCCTTAGCAAACAAAACTCCACTCTGATCATCCTGGCCTAGGTCTTTGGAAAGTGATCAGTGGCAGTCATTCCAGGTACTTTGATCATTTTCTTTCATCTATTCCTGCTTAAAATAAGCAGATTTTTATACAAAATATGCATAGAGGATGTAAGAGGAATTCTGAGGTTTTTAATCTTGCAGCAGCTGTTGAAGTGGGCATGTCATTTTTATTCTGAGCATGCTGTAAAATCAGATGTTTTATAATCTTACCTGTAACTTCGACCTTATCAAAGGGATCAAGGGTAAGAACTTGTGTTCTTAAGACACAAACTCACAGAAGATTTCCTCAGAGCTTCACAAAAACAGTGGACAAACAGGAAAATGGTGCCAAGCTCCTGAAAAGTAGCAGGTGAAGGGTCTGCAACAGTCACAACATAGGATAACTGGGGCATAAGCTAACAAAGCAAACCAAAGTGGAAGGACACCTGAAATGCAGCACTTTCCAATCTCAACTTGCACTTGAATTGGATTCCCACAACTTTGAAACTATCTCCAGGGTACCTTAAACAGAACAGAAATAGCTTCAAAGCAAAGCTGGCTTGAAGACGTTCTTCAGAGGTCATTTCTAGAATGTCAAAAAACCAAACATTTCAGGGAGACTGCCAAGAAATAATGGGCTTGGGAAGACCAGCATTACATCTGCCTTTGGAGCAAGGACAGCCCTTCTCTGGTGTGAAGAGATTGCCCTGAAAAAAAGTTTCCTCTCTTGTCACTGTTTCCACAAAGCAATGAGGAAACCTTTCTCCTTGAATAAAACCAAATCTAAGGATTTAATAGACAATAGTTTATTTCACAGTTGCTCCCTTTAAAAGAATACACAAACACATCCAAGGACCATGATATTTTTGATCTGAGAATTGCCTGTAATATTCCAAAAAGGGATTCTCAATGAAATCAGCCTTTAGTGTCACAGCCATCCAAGTTTTGTCACTGGGTTCAGCTGTCAGTAACTGAATGAAGCCATGCTCCATTTGCCCCTATGCTGAGAGTAAATTTTTTTTTTTTTTTTTAATTTAGGCACATGGGAGTTTGGAACCAAATTGTGGCCTCACCAAAGTTAATGGCAAAACTCCCACTGACTTCAATTAGAGCAGAATTTGGCTCACAGTCTCATTACTGAGTGTAAGCACTAAAAGAAGCCTTGACAAGCTGTATTGCTGTGTAAAAGGCCATGAACCATGCAGCAGATTGCACTGAACCCACAGCCAACGGTCATTGCTATAGCAACCAAGGTTCCAACAAAAGTAGTCACTGTCTCAGTAATCATCAGGTGTCTCTATAGCAACTGGAGTTTGCAGAGAACAAGAGAGAAACATTTGAAAACTGTCAGTTGGAAGAAAAGAGGTCCGTGAGTAAGAAGATTGGAACCAAAAGCAACATCAGGGTAAAACATGGCTCAGAGTGAAGAGAAATGATTGTCCAGAAGTGATGCAGACAATGGCAAAGGACCAGAGAGCACAGGCTGAGGGTAGACTGGAGAGGAGAGAGGGAACAGGTCAGGCTTCCCTTGGGTAAGAGGTGCCACTCCAGGCAGGTATTCCCAGATCTAAATTATGTTTTGGACACCTCTTAAAGAAAGATTGGTGACTGCAGGAGAGCAGCAGGGCTGAGCCCTGTCTGCCACAGGACTTTAAATCCACTGGAATTTTCCAAAGCACCTCCCTGCCCTTCTCCTACCTGCATCTCTTGACAAACATATCCCCATTTCTCTTCCTTATGGAAGGATGCAACCTGTGGTTTTGAAAAGCTGCTGCTAGCACACTGCAGTTGTGTGGAAATGATGGTTAACTGTTCTCAGTGTTTCTTATTTACACATTTTTAAACAGTTTTAGAGTGGGAAAAAAAAGGAACAGCTGCTGTTTGGATATGAATAGCAATGAAAACAGCAATGCTCATAGGTCTGTTTTAGTTAAAGATGGTTTTAGGCTCTCAGGTAGATAGCAGAATTATCTTCCCACAAGAAAAGACAGCACATGTAAACATAAGCCCCCACCAAAAAATACTTTCATGATATTGTTAGACCCAGAAAATAAAAATGCTGGGCTAATCCAATTTCCACTGACCTCAGGGAGATAGAAATGTGGACGAGATGTTCCATTTCATTAGGACTTACCCAAAATGTTTACATTTGCAGACTGAAAACAAATTCATTTGGATCAACAAACTTCCACTGAAAATGACATCACCAAAGGAATTCTCTATTCCCAAGGGGCCCTACCCGGTCCAGAGCTGCTGCACCCCCTTTCTTCCCTTAGCCAAGCCCCACGTCCTCACCCTGCGGTATCGCTGGCGGCTCTGGAGCTGCCCAGGCTCCGTTGCCATTCCGCGGGCAGAGAGGTCCCTCTAGTGGGAAAGACGGGCAGGTTCCGCCATGGAGACTCCCTACCCTGGAAGAAATCCGTTCAATCCGGTTGTTTTCACCACTTTCTGTAGCAGCGTTTTGTTACAGCGCGATAGAAATGGTGTCTCTGCGGCAGAGTCACCAAGTGATGCGCTGCTGAACAACGGAACCAAGGCAGAAACAAGAATCACTGGAGCAATAAACTTTGCCTGTCTGCCACAGTCAGCATTTCTGCTGCTGATCCATCTGGTGGCAGCCACAGGCTCGATGGTGTTTCTGCAGCTGCTGTTTACCCCCCACCACCGAAGCAGTGATGTGCTGTCGCTCTCATTTTGGAGAGCTATTGATGTCAACAGCTCAGGAGAGTCAACTGATCTTCAGAGGCAGATTCCTCAGAGCACAAGAGCCTCCCAGCATGCAGAAGGCACAGCAGGCATGGCACAAGGGCAGTGTGGATGAAGCAGCAGCACCTGGCTGACCTCAAATGGCAAAAGGAAGCACAAAGAAGGTGGATTTGGGGATGGGCTAGCTAGGAAGAATACAGAGTGATTGCTTGAGCATGCAGAGAAATGCTTTCCCAGCTTGAGTTGGAACTCCCTAGGGATAGAAAGAAAAGGGCTTCCCAGAGCTCATTCTCAGCAGAGCCAATGTAGACCAGTAGGGTAGAGCAACTAGTGACAAAGGACATGGAAGTGCCACGGGGATTTGCCTCTATCACTGGGAGGGTTTGACCTCACACCATCTCAGTGGGACTGATGCATTGGGCATCACAGGGAACTAGGCTGGCAGGAGAGTAAACCCAACGGGTCTGCACAAGTCCAGGGTTCCACAAGGAAACTCACAGCAGCAGCTCCAAAAAGGGACTGAGAGAAGCAGCAAATCCACATTTCCGTGTGCTGAGGATGAATGGTACAACACATGGGGAACCCCCCTCCCTTCTTCAGCTCCCCAGAGGAGTAGGAAACTAATTTAGTATAAAGAGGTAACATCCACTTCTCAGAATTTCACCAGAATTCATGTTATTCTGAACCTACTGGCTAAAACAGAGCAGAGACGCTGTAGCTGGAAAACTTAGAACCCAACTGTTCTCTCTTACAAAGCACTGATTTCTAAGTGCTGGCATTTCTGTTTTCTTGGAGAGAAAAATGCACATGAGCATCTCAGCTCCCTCTTAATTGAAACTGGCCTGTAAAAGTTGGTTCCAGCACAGTGATTACAGCGTGTCGAGCTGTTCATTACGTCACCCAGTACACTGAACTCACTGGTGCTCAAAGGGGAGAAAAGATTTCCCTGTCTGGATGCAATGCTTGGAGAGAGTGATGTATGAGCAGAAATACCACAACTCTCTTGGGAAATTACAAGTCCAGTTCTGCTCACCCCAATGTGTATTCATCATAATTAGTACTGTGCTTGGATTAGGCAGTAAAATAGGCTATGAACCAAGGAGGGAAAAAAAGAGAAAAATAAAATACTCTGCCCTCTGGATAGAAAGATGTATTCCAGCAACCAGAATTTTTTTCTCAGCTGAGAGTAATAGCTGCAACATACTAGATACATAGATCATGTGGACTGACTTCTGTCACTCTGTGGCCCATGTAGACAGAATACCAGCAACACTGAATTAGCAATAATACAACCAGAACCTGACCTCAGTAAAATAAAAAAGAGGAGAAGATCAACAGCAACCAGCAAATAAACAGAAAGGCTCTTCTAAGAGCAGCAGAGCAGATTTGGGGCTGGCACTTCTCAGCTGACACTCATCCCACCCCTGTGTGCTCTGTGGCCTGATGTGGCCTTAGCCCCAGGATTTCATGGGCAGTTTGTATCCAGACAGGAGCTAGCAAGGCAGATCTTCTTGCCTGGAATGGATTAGAGAAGGATAACCAGTTGTGATCCCACTAATCCTGTTCCAGTCTGTCTGGGGATTTTAGCCAAGTGAGCTGGATCAGAACATTTGTTATCTGTGGCAACGGGGTTGACTTCTCACTTTCAGAGTTGCTTTTGCTTCAGGTTTTTATATCATATCTAGAGAGAGACACTAGTTTTTAATGTTTGTTTTTCCTTTTGGGTTTGCTTTTCCTAAGCTTGCATAATTGCCAACATGGAATTCCAAATATGACTACTATCATTCATTACTAACTTACTTAGTGCTCTTTTCTGACTTTATATTTTCCAAGAATCTCTATGGATGGACAAGGCTCCTCTTACTTTCTGTTCAGTCTTGCTAGTTTCTGCAAGAGCAGACTTCTACACCTGCCAGGCTCAGGGAGGAACAAATGACTGCTGAGAAGGTGAGCATAGGGAAAAAAAAAAGAATACTCTTGTTTGTAAAAATGCAAAGAGATGAAGCAAATCCTACCAGCAAGGTGTTATCAGAACTGTTTGACATACTACCCTCCAAGAGTAACTAACTTACTTTGGATCTGTTCTTGGCCTGTTAAATAATAGTCAAAATACCTTCAAAATTAAAACCTCCTTCATTCACCTGGCAGCCTGTTTTGAAAACCAAAATAATTTATTTAATCCAGATCTCTTCTTTCTGAATTATGATTTGATCAGTATTCTGTATGTGTTGCAGCTGCTGCAAAACTTGGTTCTATCCAACCTGCAAACCAACCAGAGCTGAGAGATGTTATTCCAGTTAGCAGGGGACACTGATGAGGGGTCTGGACACCACTCAGAACATGGAAAGACCTGAACACAGAAGGCTGCTCTGCCATTGGTTTAATGTCATTTGTTTTCTGCCTTAAGCAATCAAGACAAAATATGACTTTTAGGGTCCAGTTGATGCTGTGAAGTAGAGGAACAAACATCATGTGCACAGATTAAAGCTTTACAACAGCATTTTAGAAACTGACAGAGGTGATTTGTGCCTCTGGAGCAGGCACAGGCCAGCAATGGAGACAGGGCAGCTTTAAGAGAGAAGCAGGGACTGTAAGTGGAGTGGAGCTGAATTCTGAGCTGGGTCACTTCAACATGAGGCTGCCAGTGGAACAGATGTGCTTGCTGTGAGTTTCTGGAATATCTGGACTTTTTGTGCCTTCCTGTGGTTCTTTTTCTTCTTGGATTTTGCACATTTTTTCTGTAAGGGGAATGAAGTGGAGAAGCTGAAGAAATAAGTGTTGGTGAAAGATGAAGATCAGTTTTACCATCAAGGAGCTCTGGACTTGCTAGTTATGAACTTTCTGCTCATTCTTCAAATATTAACAGTGTGGTTGTTTAAAACCATCAGTTCCAGTTCCTGCATGAAACTGGAGGAGCTATGCTTTATGGTGAGTATAAATTCAAGTGCCAGCTTAACATGGGACTGGTCACATATTTATCATTAGATAAAGTGCTGCCAAAGCTCAGAAAATATGCTGAATTAAATGCCATCAGCTTCATAGCTGTACAGTAAAATAATAATGGAACAGCATCTCATAAAGTAGCTAGAGGCTGAATTAAGTGAGCAACACTCTGGTTACCCTCAGGATGTATGGACAGCCAGCCACTGGATCATACTTTGGCAGTTAAGGAGTTTACTGGTTTCAAAAGCATAAAACACCCTTAGAGAAATTGATTTAATGTGCTTATTTCCCATGCTTGTTTTGGGTAACATTCAAAGGTATTAGAGCAAGGAGCCTTGTGGATCCAGCCCTGTTGTCTAATAAAGTTTATATGATCTGGCAAATTTTGTTTTTTGTTTTTTTTTTTCTCTGTGCTTTTGAAAAACACACCATGAATGAATCTCCCAAACCTCTGAGTATTGTAATTTCACCTTGTCTAGTTCTAATCTTTTATAAAGCATCACTTCCATCTAGAACTGCATTGCCCACTGCTAAGTACTCACTAATTTCATGTTTTATGGCTACATGTATAATGTTTTCTCCTGTTATTCTCCCTTATGTTGTTTCACTGAGAGGTGTGTGGCTGTATTTCTTTCACTATAAAACATACATATTTTCACTTATACAAGTGCATTTTTTTTTAAATTCTGATAAGTATCTAGTGGAAAATACCTCCTTTTTCTAATCTTGAAATCTTAGCACACAAAAACACACTTCAACTGCATCAGCTGAGGCTGAAGGCACATCCCCCCATGCTGAAATGCAACATCTCCACTGTCAGACATCACCTAGGTTATTGGTTTATGGGTTTTCTGAGGTACAAGCTACCTGGCATCACTGAAAATTCATTTGCTTGCTGCACTTCTATTGGCATCTCAAAAGGAAAACATCTTGCAATACATTCATTATGATCAGCTTGTAAATTACAGCAATGTTTTCCTAATTACATGGGTGACTTTTCTGTAGTAGCTTCTTTTACACCAAAGTGTTGTTTCCCATGTGTGACTGATGGCATTTGTTAAAGGTTTAGACAAAAGCCCATCAAACTAGAAATGAAATATGGGAAAATACACCATTACACAAATAAATCACTATTTAATTCCAGTTTTATATCTCTTTTGGTTCTATTTTGCTGCCTGCCCAGAACATAATCTGCACATCACGAGGATAACCAGCTCATTACAGTCTTTTGATCAGTTAAGAGATTAGTGCTTCAGCAGGACAGAGCTTTTCAATTATTAAAACATTCATGAACAAAGGAGACATTCCTCATCATTGTAAATAAACTCTATTATTTAGGGCAACCTTCAAAGAGAAAAAAAAAAAGCTTATTCTTAGAATCAAAAAAAAGCTGCTTATGTCCTTTTTATCCTGAGAAGTTTGGCATATGGGTCTAGGGATCTTTAACTGTTGGGGAATGGCAGTAATGAAAGGAAAATGGACTTTCAGAAGGCATGACAGAGGTGTCAGATCAACAGGCAGCAACTTCAGGAGAAAACCTTCATGGCACCAGGTACTCTCAAGAGCTAAGTCCTGCCCTCACTTATTTTTTCCTTCATTATCAGAAGGATTCTGGTTTATACCTGTTTTGTACAAACAAAAAAGTCTCTGCTCTTCACTTAGCTCTTTCCAAAGTCTTTACTGCAGCCCATTGAGCTCTCTGGTAAATACATGAATAGCAGCACAAGAAAATGATAGTTTTGCTTCAAGTGATAGAAGAATATGGCAAATTATTTACAGAGCTTGTCCCCCAGTATGATAAATGGGTCTGTAACCCTTGGCAAGTCAGTGTGCTGTGAGGAGTACAGCAGTGGCAAGGACAGAGAAAGTGAAATATGAGGCAGAGGCAAAGCACACAATGAACCTCCACAAAACCCACTACCACAGAAATACAAAAGGAAGAGGACATTTAACTCCAAAGTGCTGAACAACCACAAATTGAACACTAGGAAAGTCTGATAGAAAGCTCCATTTAAAGTACAGAGCAAATAGTTATTTTGGGTTTGTTTGGTTTGTGTTTTTTTATTTTTTGTTTGGGTTTTTTTATAAGCTTTGTATTTAATGGTTCTACTGAAAGTTTATTGAAATGCAATTTTAGCCTGAAAAGCTCCAGCTAAAAAAACACCCATACTAAAAACTGTCTATTTATAAATTTTAAAACCCAAAATGTATTAGTTTGCTTTTCCTTAATCAAATGATAGCTCAGCACTAAATATAGCTGTATTTAAATTTAAAAGCTTTCTTCAGTTGCAAAGAAAACAAAGAATTTAGCATAACCCAGAACTAATTTACAAGAATTAAATCACCATTATTTCACACACAAACAAAAAAAAAAAGAAGATATATATCCACATTGCAAGACATTCACCTTGAAAGCATTTCAACACCCAAATGGTTTAACACCAAACTGAAAAATCATTCACAGATGAAGAAGAACAGACTTACCTGTCTAGTCCTTCATGCCTTTGTTTTCCAGCATCTCAGAGAACAAGTTTCTCTGCACACTGCAGCTTTGCTTGACACACGGATCCCAAACAGCAAACTCAACTTACTTCCTAATTTCTGTGTATCAAGGATGTGAAAGAGCAACTTTGTGCCAGAAATAGCATCCTTTATGGACGTTCTCAGCACCATTTTCCACACAGCAGCATAATCCGAATTAATTTGTTAGATTAGCAGTGAAAAACTGAGCAGAATTTCTCATCCCTGTTAGAATTTGTGTCAGGGCTCCATGGAGGAGCCACCAGCTCTCTCTGCTTAAGAGGCTAAATCACTCCTGCAGGTAGGCAGCCAGAATTCAACAAATCACAGACAAATCCCACCACAAGCTCCCCCCCCTCAGTCTGTGCCTTTTATTTCCTAGGTTAATTAGCAACTCTGGTTGAAATTGTTCTCAGCTTGAGCAATTGGCACCTTAGGAAGGTGTGATACGTTTGTGATGCCCTTTTCTGGTTGAGGAGGGAAAGTGAGGAAGGAGAACAGGGAAGAAAACAAGGTGTGGTGGAAATGCAACCAGCCCTTACAGGGGATTGCCCAATCTTCTTCCCATACTCCTACACTTCTGGAAGATACTTAAGTCTTCTGTGAATTCTCTTGATTACTGGAGAAACCTCAGCCTGAGTGGATTCCAACTCCTTTTAACTTTAAAATTACCTGGCAAATGCTCTCCTATATAAAGAGAGATAAATTCTCCAGCATTTAGGAAACAATACCAATGCCCAAGAGCCTTCCTGACTGGCAAAAACACATTAAAACCAGAAAACATCACCACACCATGCTCTGGGTTTTGTGTAACTCTAGTTCCCTTTTGACCTCACTAGATGAGTTTATTAATTGCTTTGAACAGAAAGAAGAGACTCTGCAGTGACTTATGTGTATTCCTTAGAACACAGTTTTGAATAATAAAACCTGCAGCCAGGATTTCTGATGCTTATGAAAAAAAATAAAAATAAATATATATTTGCAGAATTAATTCCAAAATTAACATTTGAGGCTGTTAAGAAAATCCTTTTTCTACCACATTTGCTGTTGCATTACCAGCATAGCTGAAGCTGCTGGCACATGTTAGCCAGAGAATTCAAAGCAGAATGGAAAAAAAAAAGAGTGAGCTCTCAATGCCTGTTTATCAAACCAAGGTAGTAAGAAAGCAGTAGTCATTTTGTAGGCAGGTCTTACTCTTTTGAAGCTCAATAATTCATCTAGAATACTGTAGCCTTAAAATAGCACTCTACCTGAACAAAGGAGCTGCAAGCCTTTGTGGTAAACACTTGCTGTCTCTTGTAGTAGTGCTGGTACAGAGTGGCCCACTGACAGACAATAAACAGTACACAGCCTTCTTCTTTTTTTTTTCCATAGGTAGGGATAAAGATCTAAAGGAAAGCCTAAGGTAGAGTAAGCACTGAGCAGCACTGGGGCTTCTCCTGTGCTGCACACAAACCCACACCATTGAAATCACTGCAGTGCTCCAGGCAGTGATACATTCAGCAAGGCAGAGCTCTATTCAGACCAGGTTTATGTGGCTCTGCAGTGTGCCTGCATCCCATCCACAGCAGGGCAAGAACAAGGTAAGGGGGGCATGAAGAAAGATGATATAAAACTTTACTGATGGGAACTAAAAATTAAGTTCTACAAGCAAAGCACGTCCTGGGAGAGAAGAGCTGTAGCTGTTACCAAAGAAAGGACAGAAAACTGAGGCACTGCTGGACTGCTTCACTGTAGCCAAGTATCTTGTGCAGAGGTGGGATGAAACCTGGGCTTGCTTTTCATTCCATATGCACAGACATAGAGAGCACAGCAGCACACACAGGCTGGGTCTCTGGGTGTCAGCAGCCTCTCCCTGGGACCCTGCTCCTCCTGCCTGAGGGAATTACAAAGCACCCCATTGTGCACTCCTGGGGGGCATGCTGCAGGGACAGGGTGCAGCCTGTGACAAAGAAGGAGCAGACACCTCTTTGTAAACCAGCAGCAGCTGGGCAACAGCATTCATAAAGAGCAGGGGCATCGTTTGGATTGTTGGGAATTCTTAGAGCACTAGAAAGTTGCCATGGGACACTCTGACACAATGGTGCCTCTCTGCTCTTCCTAAATCCTTGCCTTTGTGTGGAAGGCTGTGTCCTCTGGCACCAAGGAAGGGGGACTGGGTGGATTTCAGGGAAAAAGCTACAATCAGATATTCCCACTGAGGGCAGGGGAAGGAGGAGTGAGAAGGTTTGGGGTTTTTTTTAGTGAAGGCAGTGCTGAAACTTCATTGCTTTCATCAAATACTGCTCTGAGGAAAGCCTGCCCCTAAGTAGCTGTCCTCAGCCACTTCACAGATGTGCAAGTTACTCTCATTGCCAGGCTCTCCCAGCTAGGCCAAGTGATACCCTTTGCACCAAGTCTGGCTAGAAAGGATCCGTGCAGCATGATCCCATGGGAGCAAGGAGAAATTCCCCACTCAAGCAATATCAACTTTGCAGAAGTGCTGCAGTTGTGCCATTCGTGGTGAACAGTCTGGATCATATAGGATTCAGTCTCTCAGCAGTTCTCTTTTCTGCCAGGGATTCCAGGTTCCTGTCTCCTGCAGAATAGTGTTGGGTGATCAGTGAGACAGCTCTTTGCTCCTAAGAAAAACCAGGCATTAAGGCTCTGTAGCTTCCTCTGACCCAGTGTGAGCAGTCTCCTGCTGTAGCAGACTAATGAAGAGAATAACTTGGGTTGGAAGCACAGCCTGGGTGTCTGCAGCCCAACTCCTAACAAGAGCATGACTGGCCTCAAATTGAAATCAGGTGCTTAGAGCCCTGTCTGGATGAGTTTTTAATATCTCCAAGAATCTGAATTCCATTGATTCCCTGGAAAACCCATTCCAGTCTTAACCACCCTCACTACAGAGACAGGTTTTCTGTACATTCAATTGGAATTTCCCTTGCTTCACCTTGGGACCATTGTCTCCCACCCTTTCACTATGCACCCCTCAGAAGGTGGCTTCATGTTGTCTATCACCACCTCACAATGACATCTGCTGGCTCTTGCAACACCTTAGGGTGGGTAACACTGGGCCCACATTTTAGCTGTTCAACATGCAGCATGTTCCAAGTCACTTATATTTTTCCCACCCACCTAGTACGTTTGGCAAGGGATGATTTTTCTGGAATTTAAATGTCTCTGAGTGTGCAACTCAAATAACAAATGCATTTGCAGACATTTTCTGCCAGGTTTGATCTGTCTTTGTGGCTGCAGCGAGAATTCCACTTGAATAAAGCAGAGATAAAAATACTGTTTGGATCAGAAAAAAAAATAAAGTAATTGTGGTTTCAAGGCAGTGAAGTTATGAAATACAAACAACTCCTCTGGTCAAGTTTTGAGTGCATCTCAGTATTCACCTCTGAGGAACAGCATTAGCACCCCAGTGCCATCTGGATTTTAAACCAGTGTTCATTACTTTTGGAGCCCAGCAGAAGAGTGGGTTTTCTACCCACAAGTCCTTCCATGGTGAATGCCTTGATTTAATCAGCTTTTGGTGATCTTCCCATTAATGCTACCTTGTCTGCCCATACAGAAAGCCACAATTTGTGCTGTAACATTGTTATTGGTCTAACCTGTCTACTACAAAGACCTTCTCATTCAAACATGTTAAATACCTTGTAAGTTTGGGCTGATTTCTAGGAAGCAGAATAAAGCTCTTGCTTTAGATGTGGAAAAATGTACTTGCTGACAGGTTAAGGGACGTGACTGTTCACACAGTGTCAGTGACAGAGCTGGGAGACAACTCAGAAGCTCCATGCTTCTTAATCCCTGGGCTGTGGTACACCATCTGCTGTACACCACCACTTGCTGTACAACTGTGAGTATCTGGAAAGCACTTTTTTTTTTGCCATCACCATTCAGGTGGCTCATGAAGTTATGTGCAAGGGAAGAGAGAGCATCGTCGGTGAGGCCAGGAGCTAGAAGCCTTACAGACCTAGCTGGGTTCCTCAGGGTCTGGTTTCTTGTCCAAATCACACTCTTATGTTAGCACCCTTCCAAAATGTGTTAACATTAGTATAGCCCTTTGTTGTGGCCAGAAAGAACATTCATGTTTGCTCCCGAATCACAGAATCACAGAATGTTAGGGGTTGGAAGGGATCTAGAAGATCATCTAGTCCAACCCCCCTGCCTGAGCAG
>JAOEGS010023486.1:3154-58287 GCA_025447755.1 Corythornis vintsioides | reverse complement strand
AGCAGTGCAGCACCCAGGCAGGTTCAGAACCTCTCCAGAGAAGGAGGCTGCACAACCTTTCTGGGCAGCCTGGCTCCAACATCCTCACAGCAAAAAAATTCTCTCTTTCTGCTCAGCTGGAACCTACTGGGTTCCAGTTTGTGCCCATTGCCCCTTGTCCTGTCATTGGCACCACTGACAAGAGTCTGGCTCCATCTGCTTTCACCCCCCAAGGCCTTTTTAGCTCTTGCTCAGCACTGATCAGCTAGAGGGGGAGGAGAATGTCCCTCAACAAACAGAGGTGGTACCTGAAGGCTGCACCCTCTCTCTGTGAATTGAAGAGCAAGTGCCAAACAGGCACAGTGGCACAGTACTGCTGCAGCTGTAAGTGTGCCAAGCTATAAACGGAACCAACATTACTCATCAGGACTACATGGATTTAACCCCACAACCTGAGCACAGCAGAGCATTACCTGAATTCCTGCATGGCTACAGAGGTAAAAGTCAAACTCAGAAGGATGTGTGATCGTGCTGTCCACAGTAGTGCCTGCTGGTACATTGCCACTCTTACCCACCTATTGAGGAAAGGTTATTATTAGCTTGTGAGGTTTTTTTTTTGGAAGTGACCCAAAAATACTTCCTAAGATAGGTTCTACTTAAAGCTGTTTGAGAATCTACTGCTAAAAAAAAGTGGGAAAAAAAATAAGGTCATTTACATAGGAGCAATTAAAGCTCTCTGGGGGTTCATTTTTAGAAACTTCACCAAAGCCAACTGGTGTGTCATCTGAGAAAAACACTTGCCAATACCATTATAACTGCAGAGTGGGTTAAAGCCTACACAAGTAATTCAAGATCTTCAGAACCTAGGGTTTTCTGAACCAAACATTTCATACCCTTGTTTGCACTCATCCCCCAGAGACATATTTAAGGAAACCTGAAATCAATAATTTTCTTAAAGAAGGTTCCTTAGTTGGCTGGTGGAGTTGTACCATAGTGAAATCTGACAGAGGCATCTCGAGACAGAGCAGGCAACACACTGAACAACTGGTTCAGTTTATGGTCAGGAATCCCAGACTGAAAACACAGGCTAGAGCCCCAGGTACATAGATGGGGATATAGATATCTACTGACTCTAAAAGGGGCTGGGAACAAGCTGTTCCATCTGGCTGCTTGAGCTAGAGAAACAAAAAAAAAAAAAGGGAACTGGTTATTTTGGTAGAGAAAGCCTGTTACTGGGCAGAACTGCTGCTGCTTGTACAGATTAATTACATTTTAGTGAGCAAGACAGATACCACCCCTCTCAGCTAAGCAATCTTTACTTTCCTGGAGCCATCATCTCCTTCTTATATAGCCAACATTACTTGCCCTTTCAGTTTTGTCAGCACAGAACAGCCTGGTGTGATGCCTTTTCTGCACAACAATGTAGGTTATTCCAGGTCTGTAATCTTCTTCCAAACTAATGCAGGCCTTACGGATCGCTATCAGTTCTGGCCAAGCTACCTAGATGGAGAAGATTTAACTATTAGGAGCTGAATTCAGTACACTGTTATTTTCATTTTTCTGTGTACAAATGTCACTTCATAAAGAACACAGGGAATAACTGTTCATTTTGCTGGCCTAGGAAAGCTCAAATGAAACTGTTAATTGTCCCCATAACGAATGCAACCCCCAGAAACAGGTCTACTCTCAAGGGACAACCCCTTTTTGGAGGCAACACGAAGCCATCGGACAGTACCTGCTTCATCTGTCCTTCTGACACTCCCCCCCTGTAGTAGATGATCCGCGTGGGCTTGAAACGCGTGGATTTGTAGAACTGGATCAGCAGCTCCCTCACCATGTTGGTCAGGTCCTGGATGACCTCCTGGCTGTAGAGCAGCTCCTGGGAGGTCTCCTGGCGCGAGGTCTGCACGCGCACGGTGGCACAGTAGCGGCTGGGGTGCCCGTCCATGCTGCCCACCACCGCCGCGATGGACGGCTTCTTCCCGTCGCCCGCGGGAGGGTGAGTGACGTCTGCGCCCAGAAAGATCACTGGCTGCTGGAACACTGACGGCCTGCTCGACAGGATTGAGGGTTATTAAGTAATAGCACGAAGAAGAGGAGTGAGAAAGGGGGGAAAAAAAAAAAAATCCAGCCACAGGAGGTTTAACCAACCAATCCATAGAAATAAAACCCTCTCAGATCAGCCTCAAGCTCTTACAGTCCAGAACATGAAAAGGAAAGGAATATGAAAAGTCCCTCCTCCTCATTCCTTTTCATCTGGAAGGAAATACAGTGTGCTTCAGGAGGTGGTAGACTGAGAGAACCCAAAGGCAGGAGAAAGGGGAAAAAAAGCCTCTGAGGTTTTCACACACACTGCTGGACAGCTTTAAGGTGAGAGGTGATCCGCAGCACTGGGCTTACTGAGCAGACTCTGAATGCAGATGCATTATCCTCTGTCCACTTCAGACTGAGGGCATTTCTAAAGTACAGAGTTATTTTGAAAGGTACATCATTTTGACTGGACTAAAATTAATGTTTTGCTTGACAATCCAGACTTCAAGAAGAGCTTTAGATTTAATCTCACCTTTGATGAGGTACAAGCACATTGTTGATTCCTCCAAGCTTTGCATTTATCTTCAGACACAGGTTGGACAGTGTTTGTGGTGAGGTTTTTACCACATTCTTTACCTGAACACACTGAGTGGCCATTCCTAGGAGAGTGTCACCAACCCGCTTTACTTCAGCTGCGACAGAGAAACAAGTCAGTGGTTCTGATTACCTGAACAGTCAGTAGTTCCATCTGCTTTCTATTATTTTTCTTTCAAGCATTACCATAATTCAGACCCTTACAAGTTTCCTGACAAAGGTTCAGTTGGCTCTTTGGCAATATACAAGTACTCCAACCAAGCCTGACAAAATCCATCTCCAAACCCCCCTTGCAAACAAAACATATTTCCTGCTCTGCCCCTTCCCACCATGAGCTGCACAATAAGGTGCCCACTCTGTGCAACTAATCAAAGCTCCACAGCCTCTTCACTCCGTACCGTACACGGGTGTCTTCCCAGGCAGAATCACCACGATCAGCTGCAGACCAACATAAGTCAGCTTCAAGTGTTTAAACATGGGCTCCACACTGTCTGCACCCTGGGCGTATTTGCAGAAGCAGGGCTGGCCCTGGATGGGCATCCCCGCGTCCTTCGAGATCTTGCGCAGCTGGTCAGTGAAGCTCCTGTCAATGAGATACAAACACATTCCCTCTCCTGGCCTTTTCACTTGGTTGGTAATTTCATCAATAAGATCTAGGCTATTGCACATCACTTCCAATTTGACACAAAGTCAGTATTTTTTCACTAATGATTCTAATCCCATTTGAAGGCCTTTCATGAGCCTGTTTCTGTCATTTTAGAAGTCTTGAGGAAACAAACATACTTTTGAGTTGAACATTGTGAGGCAGAGCCCAAATTAACACTGATGCTCTGGTAGATTTTTATTCATCTGCCAAACTTATCTGAGTATTACTGGAAACCATGATTTTTGCTAAACATTTTGGTAGTTCACACAACTTCTACCTTTAGGATTCTGTAGAGCAATGTGAAGGACAGGGGGGAAAAAAAAAGATGGCAAAAGGACACATTCAAGGTGGGGCTTGACAAGGCTCTAATTGCAGATGTTCCTGCTCTCAGAAGCGGGGTTGGACCAGATGACCTTTAGAGGTCCCTTTCAACCCAGACATGTCTATGATTCTATGTTGCCTGGGAGCTTAAGAAAAAAAAATTCAGGTTTTATAATGAAAAAACATCAGCAGCTATTTGTGCAAACAACAGAACACGAGTGCAATGCAGCCCCTAGAGCAGCAAAAACTGTCTCACTGGGAAGGGAATTAATCTTTTTCCATTAGGTCATGAACTTGACCACAGCCTCCTTCCAAGTTCTAAGTATTTAGGACACTGCAGAACTGTTTACACTTTTTACTATTAGATGTATTAAAATCAGTTTATATTGTATAAGACTGTACAGAAATATAAGGAAAATAAACATTAAATAAATAGAAAAATACTTACTTTAGTAAGTCTTCCCTGCACTGTTTTTGAGGAGCAAAACAGGCAACAGCCCAAACTTTAATCTCAATGCCAGCATAGAACTGCTTCCCCCTCATGTCCCACACACCTTGGTTTGGTGTGGCCACGGTCTTGTTCTAGGTGAAAACCAAAGGCAAATTAAAAATAATCTCCTGCTTTGTTTTGACAAGAGTCAAACAGTGCTCATGGAAAGAAGCCTTACGAGAAGGCACATGAAAAACTTGACAAATTTAAATAACCTCAGGACAAAGTATTTTACAAGGCCTGGAAAACTCACCCTGCCTCCATATTGCAGCATTGGGGCTGGCAAAACCCTGCCTGTCAGCTCCGTCATCTCGTTGTGAACCACGATGCCAAACTCCTTCAGGTAGGGGTCAGGTCCACCAACCATGCTGTTACTTTTCACCTGGTGACAAGAGATGTAGTTATGGAGCTACAGCGAGCGCTTCGCGTGGCTCTGTCCTCTCGGACATGAATCAGCTGTTCGAGTTAAAAGGATTTGGGTGAAATGAGTCAGATTTTTCATCTTGTAATGATAAGCAGAACGCCCAGGAACAGCAGGGAGACTGCAACACTTCTGGAGGAGCAGTGAGGGCTCAAAGGCAGGCTGCCTAGCTGGGAAAACACTTACGAGTCTGCTGATTTCCTCCTGCCGGTCAGGGGCGGATCTTGCCGTCGCTTTGATCATGGTCGACGTCTGATTGTCCGTCAGCTTCTTGATGCACCTCTGGCCAGCCACGATGTTACACACCTGCAGGGAACAGCCAGTGGTGGTGTGACACTGCTTCACAAGGGGTATGCCTCAGGGTGAGACAGTCAGAGTCTTACCTCCAGTGGTAAGTATGTGTGTTTCTGTTCCTGTCCTACTTGGAGACAGGGAAGGTGAGGATATTTTAGCTGAAGGCTGTATTTCTGCTTAAAATACTGAGCTACTGTACACTCCATAGCCTGCCCATTTTCCAGCTGCAGGGGAAACCTATAAAGAACATTTGTTCAGGTTAGACTTTTCAAGATTTGCCTTTTTTTTTTTTGAAAGGAAGAAATGGTATGGAAACTCTCTTCCAGACTAGACATTTTGGAAAGGCTTACTTCCCTTAACTACTGAATCTCCTCTTTATGAAAAGATTTTATAGACTATGGACTGAATTTTTCATAGCTATTTAAAAAAATGACAGCCTTTGTTAACTACATTTCAAGGCAGGACACAGCTTCAGTTTTCCAGAGTTGAAGGAAATAAAGCAGTGTTCTAAACACACCCTGTTCCTCTACTCCACTAAGACTAACCACTCCTGTAAAGCCCCACACAGCTGCTTCACCTCCAGAATCAACTGTTCTTGCATAAACAAAATGCCCACTAACAGGCTGGAGATGTTTTAAATGGTCAGGAAGAGCTTCTCTACGTACGTCTGGTGACTGGCTGGTCGCCGGGTAACGTTGCAAACTCGGTATTTTCTCTTCATCTGGCCACAGTGGGTAACCTCTACTTTTAGACCTGAAAACCCAACACAAAAGTAATCTGAATAAATTAAAGCATAGGTGCTGCGTTCAGGAAAGATGAAGGCAAAAAGGACAGGCCAACTTCCCCAGTGGCTTGCCAATTATTATTACATTGAAATACAAGCAGGTTTCCAGCATTTTATTATCTGTTTAGGACAAGGCTTTACCTCGGATTTCTTTGGTAAACTTGACCCGCTGAGAGTCTGTGAGAGGCTTGGTTTGTTCATTGATGTTCTGAATGTCCAAGACCTCGCACATGAACTCGATGATAGGCTGGGCACGATAGAAAGCAGTTGCTGACACTAAGATTAAAAAAAAAAAAAGACATTTAATTCAGAAGCAGAAAGATCTCTGATACCTTAGTGAGACAGACCGTCCTACGTACCATCGATATTGAGCATCATGTTCCACATGGCAGGTCTGACTGACTGGTGGAACCCGAACCAGACCTCCCTGCCACCTCCCAGGGGGTGGTAGTAACCTTCAGGGGGGGAGAAGAAGGATCGACCCACAGGAGTGTACCTGAAAGAAGTAGAAAATTAGTATTTTTATCATTCCTTTCTGATACACCTTTATATGTTCTGGCCTATAGTGTGTAAAACACAATTCTGCAGTGGGTTAGGACTGTAGAGCCTTTACCAACAGTGCAGCTGGGAAGGCTACAGCAAACTCCCATTAGAAACATGACCAGCAGATACAAGTCCTGAGTTCAGATCAGATTTCCTTATTCTAGTGCAAATTTGTAAGGCAGGCGTTGAGTTACACAACAGCATCCCTCATCCCCTCTGATGTAGGGCACTGTAACAGCAGAACAGCAGCAAGTCCTAACACACAAAGGTGAAGACAGATGCAAGACAAAGGCAGCTGGGGAGGCACCAGAAGCACCCACCTCATGGAGGGAAGGTGCCGTGTGATGACGTCGAGCGCCTGTACGGAATCTTCAGGAACTTCATTCAGGTGCCCAGCCAGAGCTTCCAGCAGCAGCTGAAGGCTGACGACTGACACCCACTGAATGGACACTTTAAATGTCTGGTCCTTCCCCTCGCCTGGAAGTGTCACCTCCATATCCACCTGACACAGGTCAGAATTGAGCACAGGCTTTTGTTACGGATTGTGGATTATTATTGCAACACTAAGCAACGTCACTGTTTTCTCCCAGCTAGCCTTCAAATCAATATTTTGGCAATTAATTTGTGCAATACTCATTACTCTCAGTTTCCTTAAGATTTTGAAAGCTTAAAATTTATTCATATGAGAATTTAGTATGGTGACATCAAAGCTCTGAAGAACTGCATTTTTTTTTTCTTTTTACATCAGACAATTAATAGCAAAATATCTTGTGAACCAAATGAGGAAGCAAGAAAACTTTGGTCAAAAGGATAGCCCACGGGCAAACACAAGTCTCAGAGTTCAGGCCCAGTACTTAAGATGATTCTCACACACCATCAGCCCAAAGGGTAAATGTGAACTTATCCTACATACTCCTCATGGCACTGCACCAGCAGTAACCAGAGCCCTGGGGAGAAGAGGAGATGGGAGTTCAGTTTCCTAGCAGGACTGGTTGGTGGGGACTGCAATTGGTCAGAGCCAGGGTGCTGGAGAGCATAGCCCACAACACAAAGGGCCAGTGCAGCTGATCTGGTTGTTCTTGAATAGAACATATCTCAGCAGTGCAGCCAAACCAAACCAGCATTATTTGTCACCTACAGCTACTTTATCATGTAGCAACACAACCAGGGTTAGAACAAGAGGAAAGGGAAGTTTCTCTTGGGGAGGAATAAATAAATCTATTTGCAGCTGAAAGAGTCCAACATACCAGTTCACATTCTCACTGACATTCTCCAACTAAAGAGATGGGAATTAGAAGCTTCAACGAAACACGGATAAATCCCTAGAGATCCCTGACTGGCACTGTCCATCACTTCCAAGGTGATGCTAACACGAGTGACAGGATTCGGGGTCTATGGCAACAAAAGGACACTTTTCCCTGCCCCTGTGAACAGCTCTCCCACAGCAGCACTCACCCTGTCGCGGCCGATGGGCAAGGGGTGTGCCGTGTACATGTTCCGCTTCCCGTCGTAGCCGGGCTGCCGATCCCCAAATATCTGCATCTTGAAGTGTCTCACCATAGTGTCAACCACCTCTCTGCAGAGGAATTTCATCGAGTTAGGGCAAAGAACGGAAAATCCAGCAGTGATCTAAGACATTTTAATTCATTTTTTTCACATCTTCTTGAGTAGGGTACAAAAGCAACAGTGAAAATCAGAGCACAGCTAGGTCAGTACCAGATTTAAAAGCCACCTCCTGAGCAAGACACCCAAATTTCAGCACAAGAGTGTCTGTATTCAGACTGTCAGCAGGATACAGCCAAAACAGGCACTGCAACCTGGAGACATGTTCTAACACAGGAGCAAGAATAAGAAACTACCCGAGGGTGAAGGGATTGATTCTACTGACAAAGCAGCCATGTGTGCACCCTTAAACACTGGGGTCAATCTGCAGGCTGGACTCCCTCCCTTGGCTGTTAAATAGACTGTGGAATGATTCTCAGGGAGTCACTTGTAAGAAATAAAACCAGCTGCAGTTTTACACTTAGTATGTTTCTCACAAGCCAATTGCAAAACACCTTTCTAGAAGCGAGGACGATGCTACAGTTCACTGAGAAGCAGCTGCTACCTGCAGGGCCCCGAGCAGAGCAGCATTCCCAGGAGGCACAGACACTGGTGTTGATGGAACAGCAGGTACCTGTTCACCCTGCGGGGGCGCTTCTCCGGTTTGATATCCACGTCATAGTGATAAACATCGATCTTGGGGATCTGCACCTGGAAGTGGTTGGCCAGGAGCCGGATGGGCTTCCCAACGGTTCCCAGGCCGGGGCGGCGGGGTGGCTGGAACAGGCTTGCTGGGGGCCCTGGGGAAGCCAGATAAATATGTATGAGCTGTAAGTGATCCTGCAGTGCCCTATCCATCCGGGGGTACTGGAGCTGACTTTCTGTCAGGGCAGAAAATCTTAAGTAGCTTTCTGAGGTTGCCAGTGGAGGGGTTCCAAGTGGCTCAGCTTTCCAGCTGCTCAGAACTTCCAGGTAAAAAAAACACATGTTCCCTAAAGCGTATTAGTTAGTGCCATAATTCCTTCTCCAAATGTTAGTGACTGTTACTCATGACTGTGGTATGAATTTCAGAGTCCTGAGAATGCAACCATTTACATATTATGTATTTTTATATGAAGATAAATACATTCCTACCACCAATTCTAGAATGGGCCAGCAGCCATGCAAACCAGTTTTTCATTGTTTTCACTACAAAGTTTCAGGTGCTAATGATTGTCACTCGTGGCACACCGAGCACAGACACCCCCAGCTCTTATCTGAAAAGTGGCATTATCTGGGAATGGGTAAGGGACATTTTAATTCTAACTAAATTAAAAACATATTTCTGTACTAGATCTAAGCTGAAACAGTTCTGTCATTTCCTTTACATCATGAACACATCACTTTTGTTAATAGTGAAGCACTTTTCCCCTAGAGCACAATTTCAGGCAATTTAAAATTCCAACACAAAGAAAGGAGCGAGGAAAGGTTCCAGCTTTCGTCTAAAATCAAGAGTAAGAAAGAAAGCATAAATATGGCTCTAGACTCCTAACAGATGTGGAGAAGACAATTTATTTGGGCAAAAGTAAGAGCTGTAGGAACTTTACTAAGGAGGAGATTAGCAGAGGCTTGAAAAAAATCCTCACAGAACCTAGTCACTAGTTATGTCTTTAGTTACTTCCTCCAAGTGTTAAGATCTGAGATACCATGTTAACAAGATTAAATGGGCTTTTTTTCCCCCAATCTCTCTCAGCCTCAGTTGACACTGCACACAAAGCAAATTGAATTAGTGTATTTTCAAGGGCTTTGTCTGGATCTGCGATCAGAGTTTCTTCCCTCTGTCGTAGGGTAGCAAAGAAGAGGGGAAAAAGGTAGTACAAGACTGCAATGAAAAACCAGTCATAAAACTCAGGGCAAATTCAGCCTCATGAGACTGTCAACCCACCCGTATCCATCTCAAAGGCTCAGAGCTGATACCAGGAGGGAAGAGAGGCAGATCTGCTGTGGGAGGATCACACTCATATTTGGTACAGAGTGCAGAAAAAAAATAACATTAAACCCAGGACCAAATCCAAGGAGCCTTCCACACTGGGTTTATAATCAATCCACTGGCTCCCACATTGCCAATTAAAATCATCCATCCAAGGACACTAACCCCAGAATGTTTCTGATGTAACAGAGCACGAGCAGCTGCAGCCCACTGCCCTGTCTGGCAGCAGGGTGTCTGCCAGGGCACAGCCACCCCACGGGCTCCAGTCACCACCCTGACTGCAGCTCTGAGATGAGCTCCCAACTCCACAGCCAAACTGGTTCTGAGGTACAGTTAGCACTGAGAAACCAACAGCTGTCTTGACAAGAGTGAATCATTGAGGGCAATCAAAGTTTGCTGTGCTTATTTGGATACTAGAGAGATGATCCATTAATCCCATGCTAATTAGTCTGAAGTAAGTGCAGGCACTGACCTCCTGCAAGAGATTAAATAACAACTATATTTACCCATTTTCCTCTCTGCTATTGACAAGTTCTGTGAACAGGCATGGCAAGGCTGCCCTCGGACAGGTTTGATTAAACTTCAATTTTCTTCGTGAAGTTATTTCTCAAAGGATTACAGAGAACACACTAATAAACATTTTCCCATTTAAAGCCAGGCTACCTTGCAAGACACATTTATTTTTCAGTATTTTTACCCAACTGGCCTGCTCAGGGTTGTATGTGCTGCTGGCCTTTTATTTTCTGTGCTCTGTGTCCAAGTGTTAAGCACCCTCAACAGAGTTACTTCAGACAGGAAGGAGCTTCACAAAACTGAAAGAGGATCTGCTTCCACAGTGGGAAGTCAGAGAGGACATGGTGAATCACACAGATGTTCATCAGAACCTCCACTACCTTAAAATCTGGACTCTGGAATCGTGCATTTGTGATAATAAACATTTCCTATCACATCAAAATTAACATTACTTTGATGATACCAATAGTTCGAATGAGAATTTGATGGACAAGATGGGTAGACCATTAAGGTCAAGACAGACACGGGTATAATGAAGAATAACCATGGTATAAAAGTGGGAAAACGTCACATGCAAAATACTACCAATATTTAACTAATGGCAATAACATTCACGTTTCCAGGAAGCATCCTCTCAACCTCATATAAAGCCTCAATGTCAAAATTCAAGCGTTACTGTAGCACTTGAAGGTCTCCAGTGCAGGGAGCACATTACTGTGTGCACCTAGAGACCTACACCCGGTTCTTCATGTCCTGGCTATTGCTGTTCCTTTCAGAAGCCAGAGCCCAGCGCGGCTGCACCGGGCTGTCCGCTCCCGGGCAGGGAAGTCACCGGATAGCCCAGGCACAGCCCTTGCCCCGCAGCCGGCCGCCTGCTCGGCAGGGGCTGGAAGGCCACACGCAGATCTCCTAGGAAAGTTTAGCCACCTTAGCAGTTCCTCTTCAAAGGGCCCGCTGGCTGCCGAGCCGCCTCCGAGCCCGCTCGCGTGTCAGCCCGCAGACGGAGGCCTGCGCGGGGTCACCGGCGGCCCCGGGGCCCGGCCTGCGGCACGCACCGAACCTCCCTCCGCCGGCCGCGGCGGCTCCCGGCTCGGCCTCGCACACCCGATAGCGGGGGCAGCCCCCGCCGGGCCCGCGACCTCCTTCCCGCGGCTGACACGGCCGGGCGGGCCCGCGCCTCACAGGGCCGGCGCTGACCGCAACTCGCCAGGCCGCGGCCGGCCGGGCCCCCCCGTCTCCGCGCCCGCGGGCCGCCCCCTCCGCGTCCCCGCGGCTCTCACCGGGTCCCAGCGCTTCCATGGCGGCGGCGGCGGCCTCACTGCGATCCCCCCCGGCCCCGCCGACCGCCCCGGGCCCCGTCGCCGGCCCCGCCGCCGCCGCGTAGCGCTTGATTTCGGGAATGTTGGCTTCGGGGTGGGGGCCCGGTGCAGAAACGGGGGCGGCAGCAGCGGCCGGGGGGGCAGGGGGACGCGGGGAAGAGGAGGAAGAAGAGGAGGAGGAGGAGGAGGAGGAAGAAGAAGAAGAGGAGGAGGAGGAAGAGGAAAGGGGGGCGCGGCGGGGAGCGGTCCCCGCGCTCCGCTTCCCCGAGCGGCGGCGCAAACAATCCCCCCGCTGCGCCGCCGCCGAGCCCGTGCGCGTCCCCGGCGCCGCCAGCACGCGCCGCCTCCCCTCCGTGCGCGCCCCCCGCCCCTCGGGCGAGGATGAGGAGGAGGAGAAGAAGGAGGTAGAAGAAGAAGAGGAGGAGGAGGAGGAAGAGGCCCCTTCACGCTCGCCCAGCGCCGACGGCTCGCGCACGCGCGCCGCCCCCTGCCGGCGGGGACGCGCACGCCGCCGCCCCGCACCCTTTCAACGCCGGCGCGGCCCCGCGGCGGCAACAGGTGACGGCGGCGGCTTCCCGCGCGCGGCCCCGCCCCGCGCCTCCGGGAGCCGCCTCAGCGAGCGGCGGGAGCGCGGCCCCGCTTCCCTATCCCCGGGAGCGACACCCTACCCCCCCGCGCCTCCTCCGGAACCCACCCTCGGTCCGCGGGTTTAATCATTAACGGCAGGTTGAATAATTAACCGGCGGGACGTGAGGCGCGGGCGCCTCCCGCTCCCCGCCACGGGGAACGTGCCCGGCTCCGTGGATAACACGGTAATGGCTTTTCCTAGCGGCTGGACGGTTTAAAACACCGGGGAAAACCAACCAACCAACCCCCGCCGTGCGGGTGTCGCACGAAAAGCCACCAATGAAACCCAGCGGCTCCGGAGCGGGTCCTAAGGGAGCTGTTGGCTGATGTGGCGTGCACGGTATCTGCCTTTTTATAACCCGCAGGGTCCATGTTGTCCAACTGGAAGCTATTTTAAATTGAAATTAAATCCGAGATTCGCACATAATCGCCTGACATCACAGAACTGTAGAACGTTTTAGGCTGGAAAAGGCTTTTTAAGATCCAGTACCCACTGCTCGCCCAGCACAGGTAACACTGAAGCACCAGTTTGACAAGTTAAAAAAAAAAACAAAACCCACAAAAATCAAAACCCGGCAGTGTTTGGCAGCGTTCCCAAGCTGCTATCGAGCATTGCTACCTATAGAAAGGGTATGCGCAGGGCTATGCAAATAATACTTTCAAAAACAAACTATACAATCTCCCCCTCAAGATATCTGCGATGCAAAGACTTTGACCCTGGAAGGCGCTGAGCATAAACCCTTGTTTAACATGCCATTAATTAAAAAGATATTTAAGCAATTAGCTTGATAAACCTTCTGTACATACTGAAGCATCTTGACTGCCCAAGAAGTCAGACCCTTGTTTGCGACTCTTGTGTCAGTAACAGCTGCTCTTCCCCGTGTCAGGCCTGTCACGACAGGCGGAGCTCTCGGTGTGGTTCTGAACATCTCACCTTGGACACACGGCCTGAGGGACCAACTCCCCTCAGAGACCCTGCGGCACCCCCACTGCCGCGCTAGGAGGACTGTGCGAACCCGCTCACACTCACCAGGCTTCAGACCGGCCCAGCACCCCAGGCCGCCCTCAGCCAGCCCTACAGAGCAACCAACCCCAATCCACTCAAGGCGAAGAACTACCTCACACTACCTCAAAGAAGGGATCGCGGCGGCCTTAAAAGGCGTGCGCGCGGCCTCGAAGCGCGAGCGACGATTGGTCGACGTGAAGGAGGCGGGGCTAGGTGGGCAAATAATCCAATAAAGAGGCGAGGGGCGGAGCTTCCGGGCGCATCCCTGGGCAGCCATTGGCTGTTTCTCGAGCTGGACGGGGCCGGGGCAGCGCGCGAAGACTCAAAGCGGTTGCGCGGCGGGAGCGGTGTCAGAGCGAGGCTATGGCGGCGGCTCCCGCCGAGGTGAGTTCCTTCCCGCGCAGCCCGTGCGGAGCGGCAGGAGCTCTCGGTCTGTCTGCAGCCCTGGGGCTCCTCTGCCCGTGGCGTGGTGGAGAATCCATGAGGGGCAGCGGGCGAGATAGTGGTGGTGGTTGTGTCTATGCTCCTCGGCCTCTATGCTCCTGTGCAGCACTGCACCGTTCCTGGGCTCGCTCCTCTCTTCGTAGACCACCCTTCCCAGCCTACCCAGCAGCTCATCCTTTGCCTCGCCGTCCGCGGGTCCTCCGGGAAGGCCGCGCTCGGCCTGTCCCTGGCGGCATGGGGGACGTGAGGCGGGGTGCGGGCAGCGGCCGGGGCGCGGTGCAGGGCGGGAAGGCGGTGTCTGGCGCGGTGTAGGGTGGGCGGGATGCTCGGACCGGGGCCGTTCTCCGGGGGTGGCTCCGTGTCCCCCCCAGTCACTCCCCGCTCCCTTCGGGCCGCCTCTGCAGCTCCGGCGGGGCTGGGAGCACCTTCACGTCGCGGTTGGGCTACCCCGCAGCCGGGGGATGGGGGGTCCGGGACTCGGGCTGGGGGTCCCTCCCTTGCAGCTCCCCCTCCCATGGGACTTGGGCATCTTATTAGGGATGGGGGGGATCTGTAAAGGATTCCCCCCACGGGTGGCTTTTGGTCCCTGTTGATTTCCCTGGAGTGGAAGGTGGGTGTGGGAGAAGGGTGTGTCATGTTCTCATTAACCATTTCATTGTAGGAAGAAACTATCTGCCAGCACATAATTCTTCTCTTTTACTCTGTGCAAGCTCATCTTAAAATGTTAAGTCAACATAGCTTAATCTCCCTTTATATCAATACTAATTAATCCTTAAAGTATGTTAATGTTCATGGATGTTATTGTGTGTAAGGGCTTACCCAAGACTTTGGAGTGAAGTTGGTCACTCTAAGGAAGTTTTTTATCTTGTTTTGTAGCTTCCATTAGAAGACTTGAACTCAGACTTGCAGAAGCCCCTTGACAGTGACTCTGACAGTGGGCAGGGCAGCTGTGAAACAGCCTCTCCAGGTGACCTCAGCAAGGGGGGAGCATCGCTGGATGGCAGAGGTCTGTAGTGGGCTGGGTCTAGGGGCTGGTGTGTTTGGTGCTGTGGCTGTCATTTGATAAGCACCTTTCTGGGAACTTGTCCTTGATTGATCTGTAGGAATTCAAACTGCTGGTTTTGTTGTTCGCTCAGAATGTGGGTAGACATCTGTAAATCTCTGGAAAGTTTTTTTCTGAAGTACAAAAAAGTAATAAATGGGGTGCCAGTGTTTTAATTACTTATTTCCTTATGGTACACCTGATCTTAGCTCCTTTCTGTGGGTTTTATTACTGTTTCAAAGCAAGTCAATAATCTATTGGTGTCTGATTTTCCCCTGTGCCCTTTGCTTTTAAAGGTTAAAAGCCTCCAGTGTCAATTTGGTTCAGTTTTATGCTCCACTACACGGAGAAGTAGGATCTGTAAATCTGAGTTCAAACTGACTTGCTATAGAGGCTGAGATCTGTGAAATGTAGCAGATGTGTGACTTTAACTGATTTTTTTTTGTTGTTGTTAATTAGCTCTTTCTCTTTGGATTTTCTTTGCTCTACTGTGCATCACTGGCTTTCATGTATTTTGTCAGATTCGGAGGAAGAGATTTTTGTACGTAAAAAGGCAAAAAACAAGAAGGTTCTTCAGGACAGTGAGAGTGAAGATGGAGAAGATGGTGGCTCTCTGGTGCAGAATGGTAGTCCAGACAAAGACAAGGCAAGTGGAGAGGAAAAGGAGAGTGTCACTGCCCAGAGGAGCAAGGAATCTCACCGGGTTCGCCAGCGCCTGCTAGAGAGCGATGACAGTGACACTGGGGACCAGGTGCAGGTTGAAAACCTTGAGGCAAGCAGAAGGTCTGGCTTGCCTGAGAGTGAGTCAGAAGAGGAGAGACCTCTCAAATCTGTGAAAAAGTACAGGAAGCATAAACAACATAAGCATGATTCTGAAGAAGAGGTGCCAAACAAAGCTGTAGGAAAATCAAGAAGAAGAAAGGAGAAGGAGAGAAGAACTGAGTGCCTTAAACAGCTGAAAAAAAAGCCTCAAGCAGAGGTATGGCAGAAAAGCTCAGACATTTACTCAGTTTATCTAAATCTGTTAGAGCATTTTGTGGTTGTGTTTCAGTGCTCTAGCATCACTCGTGTCTGCATTCCTGCTGTGGGTGTGGGATCCCCAGGGGGATTCCCCAAAACACCAGTTTCATCTGCAATGAAAGTACTAACCCCAGTGTCTGGTGATCTAACATCAGTGCACGTTAAGCCAGGCAGAAATTCTGAGCTTGTGGGCGTTTGTCATGTGCACAAATGGCTTTGGTGGGTGTTCCAGCTTCTGTCCATTTCTGTGCTGTTTGCTGGGGGAAGGTTTGGGCTCCTGTCAGACTGCAGTTCTGGCTGCTCAGGGGGTAGCTTGTTTAGAAAATGCCTATTGCAAATGTTAGCTTAGTTTCTCTGAGACACTTGGTCTCCAGTGATTATTGAAGTGCTGTGAGATGAATGTGTCTGGCACACAGGACACTCAGGTGACAAAGACCCACATATACTTCCCCCCTTTTTTTCATCGTTTGGCAGTGATCTTTAATGCCAAGCAATTGAAGGGGACCTTTTGAAATTAATTTACACAAATCCTTTCCTCTTCTGGCAAGCAGGTAGAGGGTGGTGAGCAGTATCCTTTCAATGACAGTGGATGTCTCCTTGATGACAAAGAACTTTTTGATAATGGCTTGGAAGAGGAAAATAATTGTGCTGTGGAGGATGAGGAGTCGATAGAGTCAATACGAGCAGCAGTGAAAAACAAAATCAAGAAATACAAGGTAACCTTGATAGTGATACAGGATTGTTGGGTGTTAGTGGGACGTATTGTACCTGAGCATGTACTGGAACTTTTTTTGCTGATGGTGGACTTGAACCACTATGAGAGAAGAGTAATCCTCTGCTTTTCCTTAAAGATGGAGGGATGTTGTCTTGGAAAGTTATCAAGATAATGATGTAGTAGGAGCTCTGGAAATGTGTCTGAAATATTATGTGGGGTTTGCACTGGTCTGTGACAAGCCTTTGCTAGCTTTGCTGACCAGGGATGATCCTGTACAATTATTTATTTTTACTTTGTTTGCCCTTGGTAGTGCCTCTGGGTCTAGACAAATAAATGAATCTCTTTTTATGCCCCATAGAACAAAGAGCAATTCTCTGAGGGTGAAGGCTACAAACATGTGTTTGATGATGAGGATGAGGAAGCTGTTTTAAAAGAACCAAAAAGGAAGGTAAAATATTCTTTCTAAAGCTCTGCATTGTTTCATGTAGTGACCTAAATGGCTTTTGTATGCACTGTCCAGTGTTGTTGTTGATTTGCTTTTATCTGCCTGCTTTATTCTGGCTCCCTTCTGTTTGAAAGGGAAAAATAAGCTCTTTAGAAAGTACAGAATGAGTCCCATCCTTTCTGAATTCAGAAGCCTTTTTTCTTTCCTTAAGGAGCGGAAAGCAGCCAGGTTAAGTAAAGAAGCCATTAAACAACTGCACAGTGAGACCCAACGACTCATTAGAGGTAAACTTTTTTTTGCATGTAGAGGGGTATGCACTGTGGAGAAATTCAGGGGAGAAAATGAAAGACTTTAACTGGAAGATTAGAGCTTCTTTCACCTAGTATGAGCTATTTAGAGTTGAAGGGCTCAAGACTATCTTCATTCAAGGACCTCTTTAAACTGTGCTGTGTGTGCCTAGTTGGATGTCTGTGCTGCACAATACTTGTATCAAGGCTCTTTGCATGACATCTCTGAAATTCGAAGTATTTATTTGCTATTTTAAATCTTTTAACTTTCTTCCTCTGATAGAATCCTCTGTGTCTCTCCCATACCATGTGCCTGAGACCAAAAGCATCCATGACTTGTTCAAGCGTAGACCTCGACCAGTCTGTCAAGGAAATGCCATGGCCTTGCTGAAGTAAGGACATAAACCTTTTTTTTTTTTTTTTTATCATAGTTCTTGAGGGTATCCAGGATAATCAGACTTTTGCATGCTATAGCCTTTGTATGACATACACATCTGCTCTGTGTACAGGCACAGCTTTTTGCTGGTTTAACTCTAGCTGCTGCTTTCACTAAAGTTTTAGGACACTCTTGTGGTCTTCCGTAGTTCTCTGAACTGCTGGAATTGAGGTGTGTCATTGTTAATACAAGGCTGTGCTGGACTCTTGACAGTACTACTACTGAAGTAATCAGGGCCTACTAGTAACTCCAGATGAGGTAACCTGCCTGTGTGAAGCTATTTTAAAGTGGTTTAGACTGGACCCCAACATGTCACTTGGACTACTTTTGAGTTATGTGTGGCAAAATATTTAAGCTACTCTTGTCACAAAATATCTCTGGAATTTTATACTGTGATAATTAAGCTAATTAGTGCAAACTCTTTATTCTGCACTTCTCTCCTAAAGATGTTTTCCTACACAATCATACAATAATTAGAAAAGGATTTATTTCTCTCTGGGTTTTTCAGCCTCTTCCCTTTCACAATACCTATGGATGATATGTTTGTTTCTGCCTTCATCAGGTCCACTAAATACCAGCTATCCCTAAGTGAGGAATCTGCAGACACTAAGAACTTGAGCACGGATGGCAAAGTTGAGCAAACGGAAAGTGATCAATCAGCAGCTAATGAACCAGAAACAAGCCTTGGCAGAGATGATGATACTGCTGTGGACAAACCAGTTCATGTAGGGAAGAACTTGACAGAAGATGGTACTGAAAAACCCAGGCTGGAGAGTGATGATTCTCCTCCAGTGGGGACTGGAGTAACTGGTGATAAGGCAGAAGAACAGCAATGCTGTAACTTTCTAAGCACTGAACAAAATGGGAATGAAATTCCTGTAGCAGTTGAAGGAGACGCCCTTGAGCAAAGAGGCAAAACAGGACCAGACTTGCAGTGTGAGAAGAGCAATCAGCAGGTGGCACAACCTGAAAAAGTGAGGAAGTCCAAGCTGGATAAGCTCCGTGAGCTGGGCATAGACCTGTCCATCAAGCCAAGAATCTGCTCGGGCAATGAATCCTTTATAAACCTTGAGGAGTCTGAGCCAAATAAAGGTATCTGCCTGGGGTAGCTCTATAATGAATGATTGATACCCATTCTGCTACAGTGAATTGTGCTGGTACTTAATAGCTAATATCAAGTAAGGATAAGTGAGAGTAAAGATCTTTTGTAATGGCTTATTGGTTATTTGCCAAATAAAATGGTTATGCAAGTGTTGAAATATTTAAAGACTTAGTTTTTAACCTCCTTGGAAAATTAAGAATTTCAAGACCTACTTTTGATAAAACTTTAACACTATACATTTAAATGCTGTAAAATCAATTTAATTTGCGTTTTGACATGTGATTAATATGTATTTAAAGAACTGGAAGCCTTGAAAGCACGTTTCTTGAAGCACACTCTTAAAACTTCAAAGCCCAAAGCTGAACGGACCGTAACCATGAGCATTATTCGTAAGGAGACTACATCTGAAGGGAAGGAGGAGCTGAAAGCAGATGTGGTTCCAGCTGTTTTAGCTGCAGAGAGCCTGGATGAAGCAGTCCACACTAAGCCAGGTTTGTTTGGCAGAAGGGATGATGGCTGAGTTGAAAAGTAACTCTTTATTTCTCCTACTTCCCCAGTGCTGCTCTAGGAAATAAGATGAAGCTACTTGAAGCCTCCAGCTCCTACAGCTGGCAGATAAAGTAATAAAACATTAAAACCCAACTTTCTAATGCCCTTATTTGTGCAGCTACATTAGATTGCAGGTAGGGAAGTTAAGGACTTGCTGTAGTACATCTGAAATACTGCCTTACTCCTGTGCAGGTGAGAAGCTGCAAGTGCTGAAGGCCAAACTGCAGGAGGCCATGAAGCTCCGCAGGAGTGAGGAGCGCCAGAAGAGAGAAGCTCTGCTCAAACTGGATAATGAGGATGTAGAAGAGGAAGAAGAGGAGGAGGAGGAGGAGGAAGACATGACTGATGAATCTGAGGAAGAAGGCAATCATGAGGTCTGTATGCAACATTTTTACATGGCCTAGGAAGCTTCTCAATTTTGCTGCCTCTCCCCAGTGAAATGAGACTGTTACCCCACTACTGTTAGGGAAATGGCCCAGAATTCTTCCTGGAAGCTAGAAAATAGCTGCAATTGGAATGTTCAGGATTTGCATTGTCTAAAACTGAACTTACTAGTACTTATTTGTCTAAAAGCAAAGTGTATGAAAGATTCTGGTGCCACTTTCTTTTTATGCACCCTCAGCTCATTGCTAGCAGGGGGCAAACAGGACACCTGCCTGATCTAGGGTAGGGTTTGTCACAGCCTTTCCCCTTTAAAAAGGATTAGGGCAGCTTGGCTTTTCCAGGCACTTCTGTTGTCAGAGTGGAATAGGTGCAGGTAGAAACTGTGAATGTCACTCAGCTTCATCTGTGTGTGTTAAAATGTGTTCTCAAAGCATATGAAGAAAGCATGGCAAATCAATAATCTGAATCCCTGGATTTTAGAGTATGGAATTTCTGCTTGATGAGGCAGAGGAAGATAATGAAGATCCAGAAGAGAAACATGTTGAAGATGGTGATAAAGAAACTGACAAAGAATCAGTTGATGGAGAAAAGCTGGAAAAATCTGTGCACTGTGATTCTGTTTCCAAACTGCCTTCCACAGAGTCTACACTGATGCTTTTTAAGGACAGCTCATCAAAAATGGGGTAAATAAACCCAAGCTTTAAAAATGTCTGAAACCATTTTAAACTTGACCAATACACATAGATACTTTGATTTAAAGAACTTATAAGCATTTTTCTGCCTTGTTCTAGTAATGTGCATTCTTATATCTTTTAAATTACTGTAACTGTTTAGTGCAACAATCCATTTGCTAAAGTATACTGGATGCACTTTTGTTACCTTGTTTCTTGCAATTAGGTCTGTCAGACAGTAATTTTATTTAATAAATTGCAGATATTCTCTTCCTGATGAGAAAATGGAAATGGAAGAAGCTGTGGACAAAGAACCCACCAAGTTAGGTAAAGCAGAACTGTTGCAGCTGGTGGCTTTTTCATGGGGCACATGTAGAAGTTTTTCTCTGCATTTGCAATTCAGTTTTTTCATCATCTGTAATTGTATGACATGATTATAAAAGACTGGAAAAAAAAATAGGAGAGCTTGAGAGACTAAAGTTCAAAATTATACTGGAGAAAAATAATTAAAAAAACAGTAAGATTAAATTCAGTAAAGTGTAATGTGTGTCCTCTGAATAAAGAAATATAACTTGAGTACAAAATAATGCATTTTTAGCAAAGCTAGTGTTGCAAAATAGTATCTTGGAGCTTTACTAGATCACAAAGTTAAGCACTGTATTCTTTCTTTTTCTTCCCCCCAGAGGATGATGATTCATTTTCTCTCCCAACACTAGCAAAAGAGAGTAGCCACAACAGTAGCTTTGAGCTGATTGGCTCCATGATCCCCTCCTACCAGCCCTGCAACAAACAGCTGTCCCGTGGAGGAAACTTCTTACCTGCAGCCTTCAGGTCACCTTCCCCAGGTTTCTGCAAAACAAGCTTTATCAGCTCTGCTTCCAAGGTGAGGTTCAGTCCTCTTTCTGTCCTAGTAACACAATGGGCAGTGAGTAAATGTGTTTTGTCAGAGCTAACAAAAGAATAGCACCAGAAGGCAGCATCTGGCAACAGGTTTTTATGGGATGGAGACTTCAGAAAAGCAGACTGTCCCTGGAGCTTACAATATCTCCATGTTGGAATGGATAAATTACATAATAACTTAGCATCTTCTCTTTGTTTTAGAATATAATCTGGTTTTAGATCTAAAATATGTGCATGGTAAATATATTTTTAAGCATACTCACATGGGCTATACAATCTGATGTCTGAACTCCTGTGATTTATCAGAGCTGTCTGGACATACTTGACTCCTGCATTATGTTAATCCTTTGAAATAGCTTAAATCTCTTATCCTGTTCTTGTTTTTGAATTCTAGGCTTGGAAAAAAAATAAACCACTTTGTGTATTTTTATATTCCTTTGGCTAGAGCTCAGGAAAGATGTCTGAACCTTCTCTTCCCATAGAAGATTCCCAGGACCTGTATAATGCCTCTCCTGAGCCTAAGAATCTATTTCCAGGGGCTGGGGAGTCACAGTTTCGATTTTCTCTGGACGATGACACTCAGAGCCAGCTGCTGGATGCAGATGGGTAAGTGATAGCTGCGAGGGGGGGTGGTCTGTGCTCTTTTAGAGAAATAGGATGTGCAGACAAGCATAACATGTCTAACTGCAGACTTTCTTTCAGGTTCTTGAATGTTGGACAACACAGGAGTAAATACCAGCCCTCCAAACATCAGCTGCCTCTGGCTAGCATGGATGAGAATGCCATGGATGCCAATATGGATGAGCTACTGGACTTGTGTTCTGGGCAGTTCAGCAGCCAGGCTGAACATGGGCCTCACTCCAGCAGCAACAAAAAGCAGAACATGGAAGAATTGCTTAATCTTTGCTCAGGAAAATTTGTTTCTCAGAGTATGTCCCTAATTTTGTCTTCAGCTTTGCTGATCACTTGTTTTCTAAGCTTTATGCTGAGCTGCCCTTCAGTTCTGGGTACTAACGTGGGACTTAGAGTTCTAACAATTTGTCACTTTGGTGGGAGCTCCCTAACTGTCATTTCTGGGATGCTTTCCACATTTTAAGAGTGGAAATGTATCTAAGTTGCCATCTTTCTACTTTTTTGTAGCAGGGTCTCCAACATGGGCATCTTTGGTATCTTCCAAGGCAGAAAAAGACAGTGACACAGATGATCCAATGGCAGAAGCTCTAGCACTGTGCTCAGGCTCCTTTCCCACAGACAGGTTAGCATTGTCTTCCTAAATGGGAATGTTAGGGGGATCCAAGAGGAGTTGAGAGGGAAACAAACTCGGGATTTAATACCTGCCCCATGGTTTCTGCCAGTGAAGATCTGAGGTCTTAAAACATCAGTGCTGATGGGCATTTTGGGGCATTTAAAGCCAAATGCCAAATAAACTGTAGCTCTTTGAACATTCACAGGTAACTTGAAATCTTGCCTTGAATTATTGAGAAGTCATCATTGGAGGTGAAACAAAACCAAGCTTGTCTTTTACTTTCCCCTAGGGAGGAGGAAGAGGAGCAAGAACTTGGTGATTTTCAGCTTGTAGCAGATGACAATGCCTTTGATAGTGAAGAGGTATGAACTGATGGAGCAAGGCAACTGCTGCAGCATTTTGACAACTCCATTCTACTTAGCTTTTTAATACAGCTATCAATGCAAAGTATCATGACTTCCAGAACAAGCTACTGCAAGATTTTTAAGAGCAACGTTTGGATCTTTTAATGTCCTTAATATCATGATACATTGGATAAAGCACCTTCACAGAGCAAATACTCTGAAAAACCTGGTGGTTTAGTCAGTGTATCTACTGAAGAACAGAAGAAGCTGTTACAAAGCAGTCTGCTTTCAGAAATTCCTTCATTCCTGAACTTTCTCTTTAGCAGGATGAAGAAAGTGGAGATAGTGATGCTGGGGAAGCAGAAGTGAGTGATGAAGAGGAACAACTGCTGAGACGTAGACAGGGCTTGAAGAAAAAACTGTAAGTTCATGGTTTTTTTATATTAATTGCCAGGCAATTAAGAGGATTTGTTACAATTCTCCTACATGGAAATCAAAAAGTCATAATGAAAGAAATACAGATTTTTTTGATAAAAATGCACGAGTACAGGAATGTTGTAATTTGTTGTCTTAATCTTTCTAGTAAAGAGTAAATCTTGTCAGTTATTGCCATGACATTTGGTAGGCTACTGGCAAGGAAGGACTGCTGTATGACAATTGTAGTGTTATGCTGGCAGGCTTGTGTGGAAATGTGAGAACTCAAGACTTAGGCTTTTCAAAAATTAGAAATGTATCAATTTATTTCTTAGGATTTGTTGTATTGATATTTGGTCTACCAACCTGAAGTCTTAATATTCTTTTACAGGCAACTGCAGGATTTCATGGAAGATGAGGCAGAGCTGTCAGGGAGTGATGTGGGAAGTGAGGATGAGTATGATGGTGAAGACCTGAATGAATATGAAGAAGAGATGATTGATGAAGAGCTCCCTAGTGAAGTGGAATTGGAAAATCAGATAAAGAAATTCCATATGTCAGTGAGAATCCTGGTATATCTGTGTGTGTGGAGTCCTGGCTCTTGGGTGTAACTGGCCTGACCTCCCTATCTGTGTTGGCAGGAAGACGATGCTGGACGAGGACAAGCGCCGGTTACGGCTCTACCAGGAGAGGTACCTCATGGATGGTGACCTGCATAGTGATGGCCCTGGCAGAATGAGGAGATTCAGATGGAGAAACATAGGTGCTTTTCTCATCCATAGCTAACAGAGGGTTAGACTGGAAAGACAATGTGTCTGTATGAAATAGCACTCAGTGGTCCTTCAGAAGTGAACTGGGTTGGGGATTGTCCATCACAGAGTTTCATTTTTGGTTTATTACTAGTCTGTATTTAAGCCTCTTAATATTTATAGCTAACAGTACTTTTTAATTTGTCTAGATGATGCTTCACAGGTTGACATGTTCCAGAGAGATTCAGATAATGATGATGAAAATGAGCAGTTTGAGACAGAAGTGAAGTGGAGGAAGGAGCGATTTGAACGGGAACAGTGGCTGCGTGAGCAGGTACGAGCTGCCTTCCAGAGTGGCATCTGTGCAGCCTTTAACCTGTTGCTGGGGATCAAGTGCATGTTGTTTCACTGAATTCTGCTCTTTCTCTACTGCAAATATTGTAGAGAGAAGCTAATTCAGAGAGAGATGTAAACTGTTCTGAAACAAGTCAACTTCAGAGCTGTAGGAAGCCTCTTGTGGTGAGAGAATAACTTCAGTTTTTAGAAGCTTCAGTATTAGGTCAGATTTGTCAGCTGAGTGACTGCAGGTTTACTGTTCATTAATGGAACAAGGATGATAAAGTTTACAAAACTGCAATAAACTTGTACAGCAGGAAGTAAATGGAATATTTATATAATCAACAGACTTGGTCTACTTAAATGGAAATGTTCATTCTTAGTAGGAACTTCAATTTTCAAGTGTCTTTTTTCTCTGCTATAGAAGGAAAAAAATGAAGAGGAAGAAGAGGAAGAAATTGGCGAAGACAGCCAGTTCATGAAACTAGCAAAAAAAGTAACTGCCAAGTCCCTGCAGAAAAAAGGTAAACTTGCTTTTTATTGAAGGGGAAAATGAGAGTTTAACTTGCAGTAGTTGCTCATGGTCTCAGTAAAACAAGTTCAGAAAACTCCAGTGTCTCGTTTTCTTACATTATTCTGAGCTCATGTCCTCCACAGCTTCAAAAGCTAAAGGTATAAAAGCATTGAAAACATGCAGCTGCCAGGTTAACTTTACTGATTTGTCTATTAGTAGAGTGGAAATTAAATTATTGTTCATCTTTTAGTCTTTTATTCTTTGCTTGCCTTTAAGTCTCAGCCGTGGATTGTGACACTGAACCCAGCAGTTACTCCAAGTGTCTGTGACTTAAGGGAGAACTATGTAATGTAGGGAAAATAAGTTTTCCTTGGCTGTGTCAAGAAAGTGACTCTGTGCACAGCTGTTTCAAAACCAAATTTTCCTTCTGGAATGAATTGCCTGAGTCATCTCTTGTGTTGCTCATAGTATCATCTGATACAGATTTCCCCCCCTAAGGTATTTAATTCTGTTGTCAGTTCTAAGTTCTTCAGTTTGCTATAGAGTTAATCACTGAATAAGTGCAGGAGCTGACACTTGCCCTCTGTCCCTGCTAGTGAGCCCAGCTGTGGTGGTACCTGACACAACACTGCTCCCCAGGAACCCCTTTGAAACATTCAGACCTGCCAGTGACATCCAGGTGAGTGATGGACAAACTATTTCCAGACTGCTCTGTAGAGCGCAGCAGAGTCAGCTGGCCCTGTGTTCTGGCCATCTCTGGTTTGTGTAGTAGTGAGAAACTCTTTAGCAGGGAGTTATTCTATTAATATCCTCCTAGAAGAGTTCTCCTGTCCATGGCAGTGGTTTAATGTGGTGTTTCTTTGTTCCCCAGATAAAAAATGGGTCTCTCTTGAACAGACCTAAAGCTGTCCTTCAGAAACTAGCAGCAATGTCAGATCTTAATCCAAATGCACCTCGAAACTCAAGGAATTTTGTCTTTCAAACACTTTCCCCAGAGAAGAGTGAAGAGGCAAAGGAGAAATCAAAACTTCAGGTAAAGGTTTGTGTGGGATGTGCTGCTGACTGTGTAGAAAATGTCAATAAACAGGCACTAAGGACTGGCCTGGAGTTAAGAGCACTGCTTCTTAAAATACTGTCTCTGACTTCCCAGTATGTGCTGTCACATGGAATAATTCTCTGTTAATTCACAATCTGGAGCTTTTACGTATTCTGAAGTATTCTATTCCCCTGCAGGTAAAGAAAAGAGCTTCCCCTGCAGTGATAACATCTCTAGCCAAAAGGCCCAGGGTGGAGAGCCCAGAGGAAACAAGCCAAAGCCGAAGCATATTCCAGTACTTGGAGAGCTGAGTGTTGCTGGGTAGGGCCAGAGGCTGTATCTCCTCTTTGCTAGCTGTGGTTTGTTTCTGCCAGTGATCATCTGGAAGGAAAACAAACTGCTCTACATTCTGCTGCTGCTGCTGCTGCTTAATCCACAAGTTCCAGTAATTTCCAGGCAATGGTCTTGTTTATTCTCTTTGTTTTTTCTCAGTGCTCCATGGTAAATGAGAGCACAAAGCCCATGCTTGGTTTGGAATTAAATGCTTGAAAAGTGGGTCTTTCCCAAGCATTAAGGGAACTGACACTACTGGTGTCCTCACAGAACCTCACGTGGCTGGGTGCTATCAGCTCCCTCCCAAAACACCCCTCACGTGGCAGGGATGACACAGAAATGCTGTGCTGGCTCAGAGCACAGAGCAAGGAGGGGGTTGAGTGGTGGGTAAGGAGGAAGCAGAGCTGGCTGTGGCAGGACATGTGGTGGTGACACTTGCAGGATGAGGGTGGCTGTGACTTCCTCCAGTGGCTTGTTTAATGTGAAGCATTTATTAGCTTGATGTTTTAAGCAGTTCTAAATTATATTTGAAATGTATACTTTCAGGAAGGGTCTTGGGTCTTTTCTGAGGCAGTATAAAGATTTGTTTCCATGTTTTTATTACTGTTTATAGTCTTAGATAGGGATATGAATGTGTGTGGAGAGGGAAGAATGTGAATAACAGATGTGGGAGAGGAAGAGATGTCAGGGGGGTTTACTTGCTTTCATGAGAGGAGAGCTGTTTGCTTTGCCCAGCTGAAGACTCTAAAATCCTCCATTCTGTTTCCCTGGGTGCTGTGCCCACCCAAAAGAACCCATCCATTGCTGAGCAGCTTGTAAAGAAAGGGACCATCTAGAATGAGGAAGCTGGATAAGGAGCCATCACTCACAACCACTAAGCAGTGTCAAAGACACCTGAGGTGGGACATACAGCACTTCTGACACTTCTGATGAGATCTTCAGTGTGTTAGAGACCTGACTGGTAAGAGTGGCCTGCTCTGTGACACTGAACATCAATCTGGGACTTGATGTCACATACCTAGGATGCTGATTCTGGAGGAGTGCCCAGAGCTGTCAATGTTGTGACCTCAAGCATGTGTCTGGTCTGCTACATGTAAAATAGTTTACTGTATAGTATGTCTATAAATAATTATGGTATTAATTGGAGTGCAATTTTACAATAAAACATGCTTTTAATAGTGGGGGCATTTGGAATTAATTTCTAGCACTTCCCTCAGTCTGTATGTGGGTTTCTTCCAAAAAGTTTGTCTTTTTGTTTACTGATGGTTTTATTGAAGCTACAACTAAGCCCTTCACTAGAAACAGCTGCAATAATATTGTAATACAACACAACTCCCTAGATCTTTGGAGTGTAAATTATCAAGCCCTCCAGTTTTCCTCAAGTTTGTATAAAGTTCTTCACCCTAAGAATGTTTCTTTTTATTGATTCAGTAGTTTTGGCTCTTAGCTCCTGGACAAAATGTGCCTACTCCTTGCTTTGAGGTGTCTCAGTTAATTTAATTCTATAATTATACCTGGATGTGGGATGGGAGGCTTGGGGAGGAGAATGAAGGGGGAAAGGTTGCTTCTCAGCTGCTTCTTGAAGAATAATGTAACTGAAAGGTCTCTGAATATCTATGGTGGTCTTTGCACTGATTTGTGACTTGTACTCTTCAGAGCAGGGTTGCTGGTCAAAAACAGCTACCAACGGTTTGAAGTTGCTGATGCTGCCACTAGAGTGCAGCAAGAGCGTGTTCTGTGCAGAAGGACACAGACATGATTAAAGCCTGAACTACACACTGACTCAAGGGGAAATTATTTGGTTTTTCCTGCTCTGTGGCCCTGCAAAGGGTTGCAGCTGCATAGACCTGTACTGGCTGCATTTTGCATTGGAAGGTGGTAGCCTGAAGAGCACCTTTAGAGGGTTGGCTTTGTTCCCTGCTCTCCCTGGCCTTTCCCTGGTCTCTGCAGCCGTAGCTGGTTTACTTTCCCTTTAGAATTTTCCTTTCAAAAGATGTTTTGCTTGTTCCACCCCTTAGAAAAAATATTGTTGGGCCTGAAGAGCTTAAAAACTGCAATACACAGAAGGGGAAGATTTCTGGCTGCTGCTGTTCAGAGTAAATGTTTCCCTTGCAAGGGAGAGTGTCCCAGGTGAGTCCTGGAGCAGCTGCAATCTCCACAGCAGGAGGGTTTGAAGGTGTGCTGAGGTGCTGCTGATTGTGTCACACTCCTGGGGATGAGAGTGGTGGGTTCTTCAGGCCTCTTGTGTTCCCACCAGTGCCACTGACCCCCTTACCCATCTGCCTGCAGCCAGTTCTGCCCAGGCTGCCCTGCCCTCCCCTCCTGTCTGGCACATGCATCCAGCTTGGGCTTCTCATTTGCAGGTATCGATTCCTCTTGGCCCTCTGGGCACTGAGGTGATGCTGCTGGCCTAAGGGGGGAGAAAAATCCCTCTCTTGCTGGAAGTGCCAAGAGGGGTCTGGGCTGGCCAGGCTGCCTGGGACTGAGGGAGGGGTGGCAGGATGATTGTGCACCTCAGCCTGTGCAGAAGTGGTCTCTGGGACTCCTGGGCTGAGGGGATTGCAGCTCCTGCTGCTTTTCTCCTCTAATCATTTCCTGGGCTGACTCCTGGCAGTTGGCAGGGGTGAGGGCTGGTGGGAGCTTTTCAGGAGAGGGAGAAGTGTCTTTGATTTGGCAGAACACAGAGTGTTCTCATCTGAGTGAGGCAGCTCTGCTAACTCCAACCCTCTGCTTCCCTTGCCTGGGCAAGGGGCAGGAGGAAGGAAACCTTTTGGATCTGAGCCCTGCAGGAGCCTCGAGGGGAGGAGCTCTGCAGTGTGTGGTTATTACCTGCTGAGCTTGCAGAGAATGAGCTCTGGGGAATCTAAAGGAGAGCAAAGAAGTTAAAAAAAAAAAAAAGCAGTTGCAGGCTCAGGGAGGGGTAGCCCTGGGTGGGTGTGAGAGGTTAAAATTGCAGACACGTTTATAATCATGGCTCTCACCAACACACAGCTCCTCCAGGGCTCAAGGCAGTTGCTGAATTATGTTTTTCTTTTCCTTTTTTTTTTTTTCCTTTTTTGCCAAGAGACTGAAAGGGGGAGAGAAAAAAAACTATTTGTTTGTCTTGTCTAATTTAATTTATGTTATTTATCAAATAGACAGGTTATTTGGGAAACCAGATGGACCCAGGCTAAAATCATCTGTATTTCCAACATGTGAAAAATTATGTCAGAGTGGACACATGGAAAGAAGCGTGCAGGGTGTGTGTGCACTTAGCACGTCAGCCTCTGCACCTCATCTGTCCTGGACCTTTAATCAGTTCTCTAAGACCCAATAGGAGGGTTAAAGGACAAAAAGGCCCCCAGGCACCCACGGGAGTGTGGCTGAGAAGGGGTGTCTGACTGTGCCATGGCTGCTCCAGAGCTCTGTCTGGTTTCCACCTGCTCCTGGGCTGGTGCATCCTTTCTCCAGGCTGGGTTTGGGTCTGTGGAAACATCTTCAGCAGGTGCTTGGGTGGGGAGTGGAGCAGAGGATGGTGGCAGGATCTGTTTTTTTCTCTGGGCTCTTCATGATTAGAAAAGGCAACAAAAGAGGGAGAGCAGTAGAGGGACAGGAGTGGGTGGAGACTGAAATGGAGCAGATAGTTCAACACCTGTAGAAATACAGTGTTGGGCCAGGGCAGGTTTAGGTTGGACAGGAGGAGCAATGTCTTCTCCAACAGGGCTGTCCCAGGCTGCCTAGGGGGTCCCAAGCCCCAGGTGGAGGTGTGGTGCTGAGGGAGGTGGGTCAGTGGTGCCCTGGCATGGTGGGGGAACAAGTGGAATCTACTCACTGTCTCCTCCAACCACAATGATTCTCTGACTCTGTGCTGGCTGATTTATTGCCAAGAGCTGCCCTTCCCTGCAGCCCAGGAGCTGGGAGCACAGCTGTGGTGGCTCCTGTCAGGGAAGAGTCTGGCCAAGCTCCTGAGATGGAAAACAGCTCTGTCTGAGACTTGCAGCAGGGCTGGGTTGATGAGGTGACCTGTAAAGCAAAAAAAGTTTCATTCTTTATTAACTAGTAGTCATTAATATTAATTATAGCATTGCATGTGCTCTGTGCAGACAGATGTTCAGTCCTGGGGGGTTATTTTCTTCTGCATCATCCAGGAGCCCAATTTATGGCCAGCTCCACCTCTGCTTCTCCAGGCAGCCAAGATCCAAACCAGCTGTAATTAAAGAAAATGACAAAGATTGCAAGGCAGGGGGAGGGGTGAGAAGGAAATCTTATGGCTTTGCCAGAGATTAATTTTATTTTTAGCTAATATTATTTTTCTCATCTCCTCAAGGCTGTTTTTGTGCAACATGTTCTGTGCTTCTCCCCTCCCAGTGGCCATTGATTTTCACTATGTGATGATGTTTGTGTGTGGGGATGGAGGATCTGTATCCAAGGGGGGTGTTGTCTTGGGAGGGTGAGATGTGTGTGGACTCACCTGTGTCCTTGTGCCCTCCCAGGCATCCAAAAACCTGCCTGTAGCACCCAGACCCTCACCTCTGCCATGGGTAATGCTACACCGAGCCTGGGAGAGTGGTGGGTGCTAGGCCAGGCCCTTCTTACCACTGAGGTCCCTGCTGGAGGGTGGTGGGGTCCAGCCTGGCACAGTCTCTTGATGCTGCCTTATTTCCAGCTGCCCCTGCTCAGAGATTCATTTCTGTGCAGGAGGAATAATTAAGCACCAAGGTGCTAATAGACAGAGGTGGTGTTGCTACGTTCCTGTTTTACACAAAGCCTGGAGGATGGCTTTGAAGAGCTTCAGCTTCTGTATATTAAACTCCAGATTAGAAAAAAACCCACCTTTTTCTTCCCTCCTGCTCTCTAGTGGGCATGGATGGGGTGAAGGGGCCTGATTCTGACCCCATCCCTGCCTGGGCATGGGGGGTGTGGGAGCTGCTCTTTCCATGTGTCTTCCAGGCATCTCTCTCCCCTCCCTGGGCAAACTCTCCCCTACCAGCAGCTAGAGTTTGTGGCTTGTAGGACAGTTGCCATCCCCCAGTTTGGGGGCAGATTCCCCCACCATGGCCCCCAGCCAGGTGCTGGCTTCCCCAGCTGCAGCTCGTCCAACCCAGCCCTGTGCAGCTGCCTGCTGTAAAGATGATTAAAGCACCAGGCACTTCTACCTGCCCTGTGTTCCCTGTTTGCCATGGCATGTGGACAAGGCTCTGGGTACAACCTGGCACCCAACTGTCTCCTGTCCCCTCCTTGCAGTTTTCTCCCCAGGAGCTGCCCCCTAAGGGTGTGCTGGGTGCTGGTGTGAGCCCCAGTGGTGGGGGAGAAGGAGAAGGGGACATGACTCCTTGCTCTGTCCTGTCGCCCTCCAGCCACCTGCCTGCAGGGCCTCGGGGCCAGCAGAGCCCCACGTGCATCCTGCCAGGGGAAAAGCAGCTCTCCCAACATCTGCTCCCTGTTTGTTTGTCTCATTCTTGTCCCTAGGCCCCCTCCCCTTTCATCCTTCTGTCTGCACAGGCCTAAAAATAGGGCTGAAGCTGGACTTGATCTGCTCCTTATCAGCCTGGGGTGACTTCTCTGAGATGCTGTTTGTGGCCCTGCCAGGAGGGGATGGGACCTGCTGCTGTCCCTGCAGTGTCACTTCCCTGCCCCAGAGCGGGTGCTGCCCAGGGGGGAGTTTGGGTCCCTGCACGCCCTGCTCCAGCCCTGGCCCCCCACACCCAGCCCCTGGGGTAGGGACACCCCCACCCCACCAGGAGGAGCTGCTGAGGCCATCCCCACGCTCAGCCATGTGCTGCTGCCTTTCCATCCCTGTTACCACGCTGAGCCTGGCTCTGTCTGGCCCCCTCTTCTCCTTTCAGGCCATTCCTTTCAGATCTGCTTCCTTCCTCCATCCCCTGCTCCATGAAGGCTTCTCTTCATTGGCAGTGGGTGCAGCTGGGCTATGACTGAGACCCATGTCCCCACTATGTGACCACCAGCCTGGCACCACTTGCTGCTGGCCACCCCCCACCAGCCCAAGCTGATCACCCTGTCAGGATCAGGGTCCTGTCCTGGCTGCAGCATCCTTGGTTGGGGACAGCTACCCAGCCTGGCTTCCTTGAACCCAGTACTGCTTTTGTCCCTCTGCTCCAGTCCCAAAACACTTCATCCTCAGTGTGGGGGGAGTTGCATACTGAGCCCCCTGTCAGTCCCTGGGGCTATACAGAGCCTGGGGCGGGGGTGGCACGGGCTGCTGCCTGGCTTGGCAGAGGTGCCCTTGTGGCAGAGGATGAGCAGAGGGAGCGTCCCTTGACCCCTGGCCTGTGTATCTCCTGAAAGGTGCCTGGGACTGAGGGAGTGGAGCCACAGACCCCCCTGATGCTTGGCTAGTGCTGCAGCAGGACCCAGTTCTGCCACCTGGGCTACCCTGGGGGTCCCCATGGGCTGCTCTGGGGGTCCCTGTGCCTCCTGCTTCCCCAGCAGCCTCAGCCCTTGAGCCTCTCTCAGGCACGGAGCAGGGCGAGCATCACTTTGGCACTTCCCTGTGTCCCCCCCCCGCCCCTTCCCCAAGTCACCATGAATAAATCATTGTTTTATTAAAGAGAAGCAGCTGCTTTTTTTCTTCTTCTCCTTTTTTTTGCCACTCCAGCCATACCCACGCGAGCCCTTTGGCACATGCTCGAACGCCAAAGCCCCATTGAGGGCCCCTGAAGCATAGCAATTGATACACAGAGATCCCCAAATCCCATTCAGCGCCCGCTTTTCTGCACGAGCAGCCTCTAAACAGCTCATTCACTGCTCTTTTTGTGGCCGGGGTTAAGTGGTTAAGTGTGTGCGGATCCCATAAAAGGCCTTTACTCCATGAAAAGCTATATTTACATTGTAATCACCAAAGAACTGTTTAGGCCCTCAATGGCAGGATGGAAAGGGGCAGCGGTGGCGGGGGGCTCGGCTGCGTGCCCCTCACCTCTCCTGCTGATCCCCCCCGGAGCAGGACTTTTGTGGGATTAGGTTCCCCCCGCGCCAGCTGCCGGGGGGCCGCGGGAGCCGACGCTCTTTGTCTGGGCGTGGAGCCGGGGGCAGCCCAGGCACCCGGCCCAGCCGTGGCACCCAGCACCACCCTCTAGCAGGGATGGCACACGGGGGTCTGGGGCCCATCCTACGCACTAGAGCTGGGCCAACAGTGTGGGGTGAGAGCCCCTGTCCCATGTGAAGGCACTGACCCCCCCCACACCAGTATCAGCCTCCCTGGTACCCCTGTGTGCAAAGTGAGAGCTAAAATTCTATCACTTTAACGAGATTAATTGAGCACAGTGAAGAATGGCAAAAGCTGAATTAATTCACTGAGAGAAAGGTGAGGGCTTCCCTTTGCACCAGGAGTGATTCCCACATCAATAAGATCATAGTCCGACCAATATCCCTGTTGAGGATACCCCAATATCCCTGTGGCTACACCTGAGAGGTAAATGCAGCAGGAGTCTGCCCATGCTCTCTGTGAGGTCCTAGGGGAGTTGCTCAAGAGGGATGAGCACTGGGATGGCCAGTGAGAAAGAGTTGCTACATCCCACCAGGCCCAGGATGGGGATGCTGCTGCTGCCAGCCACATACCAGCAGAGATCCCTGTAGGGGAGCAATTGCAAACCATGCTGGGCCCACTGCAAACCACCCGGCTGCAGCCTGTGGGGCACTGTCACCAGCCCCTGGGTGCTGGATGGTGGCACGAGCAGCTGCAGGGGACACGTGTGCTGTCAGCAGGTGCTCCCTTACCCCTGCTGTGTTTGTCTCATCTGCTCCTGAAAAACGGAAATTAAAATGTTTTTATAGTTATCAATTACACACTCTGACTTCTTCTGGTGCCGAGCGTGAGCTTTATGATAGAACAAGCTTAAAAGTGTTTTACTGCACCCTCCAGCCCTATGGAAATTGTAATTACCAGGCTGAACAGGCTGGTGAAGCAGAGGAGGTGATTTTCCCCCGTGGGCACAACACAGCCCCCCATGGCTGGGGCTCTTGGCTCCAGGACGTCCTGAACTATCCCCTTCCCTTGCCATGAGCTGGCACACAGGCCCCTGGTGACCGAGGGTGTCCCTGTGCCTTGCCCCATGCTCTAGCACCTTGCCTCTTCCCAGCATCACCCTTTGCACAGGCTGGAGCCCGTGCCACCGCCCGTGGCCCGTGGTGCTGCATCCCTAAACCGTTCGCATCATCAGGGTTTTGTTTTCCCTCTGGTTTGGCTCCCGCCTGGATTTTTCAAAGGCTCTGGAGCAGCGAGTGCCCTTCCTCCCCCCGCCGGCCCACATTGTTCAAATTAGTGCCTAAATGAAAGGATATTGTTGGTTCCTGTTGGGAGATAATAACCTCGGTAGCGGAGGGAATTTCACCCATGCAGAGAGAATTTGCCGGGCTGTTCCCGCCAGGAGAGCCCCTCGCTGGGGTCCGTCTCGCCGGGACCCAAGCAGGCTGATGGGAACGGATCCGCCAGGAAGCAGGGGTTTATCTTGGCATGCTGCTCTAATTGCTGAAAACTCTGCTTTCTGACCTCAAAAACATGCCACCCCTCCCCGCCCGGCACAGGGGCACCTGCAGCCTGGCAGAGACAGGACAGCAGCGGCTCCTGGAGCTCCTCTTCCCAAACACCCGTGGGATCTGGGGTTTCCCTCTTGCTCCTATCCCCCTGCCTCCCCTCACGGTGTGGGGAGATTGAAACCCTCTCATTCTGCCATGGAAAACGAACCCAACCCTGGAATTCCAGCATTTCTATTTTTATTAAAAAGCAGAGGATTTCAGGCAGAAGGAAACCAGCCTTTCCAGTTCAAAAGCCACCTTCGCCCAGTGCCAGCACACACTGAGCAGCCCCCCAGCCCCCCGTAGCCTCCACGGGCTGGCACCACCAGTCCCACTGCTGGCAGGTGCTGGTGGCATCATGCAGCTCACAGTGACAGGGCCAGGCAGTGGCATCCCCCCAGGACCCCTCTGCTCACAGGCTGTGCCACCTGGATCCACACCCCGCAGGCAGAGCCGCCTGCCCCTGTCCCACCTGGCTGCAACGTGGGCAGCTCTTTAATTGTACGCTCTGAATTTTAGTTTTTTCAGGCAGTTTTTTCTCTGATTGAATTTTAACAGATGTTCTGACTTGCTATAGGTGAAGGGGAAGCTGAGGGGGAAAAAAAAAAGCAAAACCCAAAGTGTTTTTTGATTAGAGCTTGTTCAAAGTTCTTCAGTAGAGCAGTTTCCACATCAGAAAATTCCGATTATGTGCAATCAAACATTTAATTTCCATGCACGCAATACAAGATGATTCCTTCAGGTTAGAATCTGCTACAGTTATTACTCAAAGCAGTGCAGCTGAAACGAAACCTTTTATCAAATATTGTGACAAAGGGATAAATTAAAGCATTTATGGAATGTATCAGATTTGTGTCCAAGACTGAAATTTCAAAATCCTGAAGTTTTCTGCATTATGAGGTCCAAATGTGGAGCCTTTCTGTTTCAGGACAAGTGTGCAGCAGTTGGTGGGGTGCAGGGAGCTGAGGATGGTCCCACCACTGCCAGGAGCTCTGGGCTGTGGGATGCAGTGGTTGGGGACCAGCACGGGTGAGGCTGGCACTGCCCTGAGTGCTGGCACAGGCTGTTTGCAGCGTAGGTCTCGTTACATCAGCCCTTTCCACCACCCTGCCAAAGGGCAGCCTCGTGGCAGGGCTTTGCTGGAAACGTTCTGGTTGTGGGGAGGGCAGTGAGCACAGGCCAAGCTGTAGCCTGTAACCCACGGGCATTGTTGCTGCTGTTCCCCCTGCCTGGAGCACCCCACGTCTGGGCTGCCAGGAGCCAGTCTGCCCTGGGCAGGGGCAGCCATGGGATGCATGGCGCTGGGGATGGAGCTGAGGGTCTCGTGCTTAGAGGCTGGCGAGTGCTCAGCTGCAGATACCCCGTGACAAGGATCTCCCGTAGCACTGCTGCCCCGGCCCATCCGATTGGCACCAAAGACCGAACCCTGAGATGGGCACAGGGATTTTCATCCCCAAATCCTCGCAGACAGACAAATCCACCAAGTTAATTCGTTTGCAGCCCCTGGGCTAGGCTTGGGATGCAGCCAGTGGCCCAAACAGATGAGGAGACCCCAAGGCAGGGACATCCCGTGGCGTGGGGAGGTGACACCGAGGGGCAAAGCCACCCAGAGCCACTGGCCGAGGCGGGAGCGCCCGTCCCTCCCCCTTCCTCTCCATTTCCCAAACAATTTCCTAATCAGGCCTTTCTGTCTGGAGTTTATTAGTGATTCACAGGCCAAGAGGAAATGGTGATTTTTGGGTCCCGCTCCGATGGAAAGGGTGGAGCTGGCGTCAGTGTTCCCCTTCTGGATAAACCCCAGAGGAAAAGGCTGCGGGACGCCAGCATCGCTCTCTTGGCCGAGCACATCTCCCAAACCAAGATAAACCCCTGCCTGGGGGAGTCAGGAAAGCAGAGCAAGGAGGAAGAGCAAGGAGGCAGAGGATGGAGGCAGAGCAAGGAGGCAGAGGATGGAGGCAGAGGAAGGAGGCAGAGGATGGAGGCAGAGGAAGGAGGCTTCCCCCTGACATGGGTAATCTGGGTCTCTCCCACTGCCAGGTGATGGGGCTGCAAGTCCCAGGGCAGAGCTGGGTCCCCATCACCGATGGCTTCACCTCCACTGGGCTCCCTGCTCTTGCAGCCTCTTCCTCCTCTTCCTCTCCCTGCATCCCCAGGGCTGTTCCTCAGTGCTGGGAGCTGCTGGGGGGATTGGGCTCTGACCTCCAGTCCTGTGGTAACTCTCTGGCCTCCACAAGATTTCCGGCTCTTCTGAAATCCAACCTGGCTGTGGATTCCTGCCATTTTCCCCCAAATACAGCGCTTCTGTCATTGCCTTTAGGTCTGACTGCAATAGAATTTGTTTTACAGGTGGATGTCAGGCAGCGGGGGCCAGCCTAGGGGCTGGGGGTGCAGGGTATGGGAGTGGGATTCACCCAGATCCAGCCTCCTCTGCCCCCTTGCCCCTTTCCCCCCCCTTTGAATGATGGAAAACCCCATGGGACATGCAGACAATGGGATGCTGGGTGTGAGGACACCACAGGACAGGTATAGAGATGGGCATGGAGATGGGGAAGGGATGAAGATGGAGCAGTCCAGGGATGGAGCCAAGCTGGCAGCAATGTCCAGCTCCTGCAGCACTTGCACAGCCTGGGGCTGCTTTTCCTTCCCTCAGCCTGCAAAAGTGATCAGGATCTATGTCCTTCCCTCAGCCTGCAAAAGTGACCAGGATCTATGAAAACAAGAGTGTTGTTTTCAAATGTTGTGAGGCCAATAAGACAAACACTTTATAGCATCCTCCTCCTCCTTCTCCTCCTCAGCAGGAACCACCAGTGCTCCCCACACCACCTTCTGCAGTCCCATCCCTGCAGTCATGGGGCAGCACGAGGGTTCCAGTGCCTCCTGCTCCCACCAGCATCATCATCCCAAAGAAACTGGGCTGTGCAAAGCCAGGGACATGGCACGGAGCTCAGCCCATGGTGTCCCCCATGGCCACATCCTCACCCAGCTGACCTGATGCTCTTCCCCAGTTTCTGCTGGGTGCTGGTAGAGCTGCTTCTGCAGCCACCATCTCCCCAGGGACCCCCCCACCCCCAGCGCCACCCCCCCCTCGTATTTACCCGAATGTGTTTACAATTACCCCGCATGCCGAGGGGCGGTGGCCACGCAGTCGGGCGAGTCAGCAGCGGGGCAGCGCGGGGCTGGAGGTCAGCACGCTGTTTACTTTAATTTCTCTGAGAGCTTTTTGGGAGATTTCCCTCCTCCGTTATTAAACTCAGATGAGCCGCTGGGGAGGTGAGGTCGCATGTGGTTCAGGGCACGGATTTTTCTTCTTTTGTGATACTTTTTTTTTTTTTTTTGCAATGTTTCACCCTTAACTCTTTCAGGACGGGTTCCCCATCTCAGCACTGGGGTCCCAGTGGTAGAACAGCAGCTCCTGGGTGACATGTGTCCCAGGTCAGCTCGTTCCCAGGTGGTCTTGGCCATGAAGACACCTCAGTGAGCATTGCTGCATGGCCAAGCAGGGCTCCACCACAGCCATCGCCCACATGAGGGGCCTGCCAGGCTGGTGCCCCATACAGGACAGGGCAGGAGATGGTGGGAACTGATGGGAACCCAGGGAGGGGAAGAATGTGGAAATCTCCCCAAAAACATGTTTAAGTTCCTTCTAGAGCTGCAGCCTCCAGCCCACACGCCTCCCCCCGCACACAGCCCTCTGAGACATCAGCTTGCTCTCCTAGCCCAAGCACAGAACGTGGGGAGCAGCAACACCAGCACCCACCTGCTCCTGCACCCCACAGCTCCCCAGCAAGGCTGTGGGGTCCCTGCTCTCAGGGCAGGAGGCAGCCCCTGCTTTTCCCCACCTTCTGCCACCCTGGCCCTTGCTGATGGGGCTGGGCATGGCCACGCAAGTGTCCATCAGCCCACGGGTGCTGCAGCCCCTAACCCACCCACACCAGATGGCTTCCAACCTCACAGTGCCTCCTCCCTTGGTTGGGGACCCACCAACACGCCCACAACATGGGGCCCACGTCACGCGGGCACGAGGCCGAGCGTGGGGGCTCCTTCTGGGACCAATTTTGTTCAAAGCCCGTGGCACATTGCATCGCTTAGAGGGATGAGAAGCAGACGGCGGCTTGTTCTGCACACGGGGCGGGGAATGGGGAGCTGGGCGCTGGTTTCTACCATGGCCAGTGCTGGGATCCCATGTCTGGCAGGGCAGTGCTGGGTGTGCTGGTGCAAGGTCCCAGTGGCCACAGAAGTCCCTTGGATGCAAGGAGGCTCCCAGAGCCAGGACAGATGCTGATCCCAGGGGATGATTCTGTATCCTGGGCCCCAGGGACCTGTTTTGGTGGAGAAATCTGGTGCCAGTGCCTTCTGGAGTGTCACCAGGGGCCACCCCAAACCCTTCTTCCCCCTGAGCCCTGAGGCACACTGTGTTCATGTCACCCAGGACGCCCAGCTCTGAAAGCCTAGCACATCAGGTCCTGTGCTCAGTCTTCTTAAATTATTTTTAATTTCCTGGAGGGAGAGCTTTTAATTTATTTCTGGAACAAAGTTGAGGAAGGGGAGGGGAAGACGACTCTGAAATCCATCACTAAGCCCCCTCTACTTCCAAACCTTCCCTTTCCCCCTGCCCCTGAAGGGATCAGCCCAGCCCTCCTGTGTCCCCACGTCCCCTCTCTGCTGTGCCCTTGCTGGGGCTCCCTGCAGCCATCCCTGCTGCCAGCAGCCGTGGGGCAGAGGGGGCCAAGGGCACGTCTGGCTCGCAGAGAGATGGAGCTGGTTTCATTGCAAGCAGCAAATCCCCCTGTCTCCATCAGATACAGATAATCCTGGGGCTGGGGGTGCTGGGATGAACCTGAGCTGCATCAGTGCAAAGGCAGCCCCAGTAAGACGGAGCCTGGTGAATGCTGCTCCTGTCACCTCCTGCAATCTCAGCACCAGCCTTGCTCCCTCCTGCCATGGCCAGCACTTGGGGGACAGTCCCCCAGAGGCAAATGTGCAGATCAAGACAGAGCCAAGCTGAGCTAAGCCAAGCCAAGCTGAGCTGAGCTGAACTGAGCTGAGCCCATTGTTTGCCCAAAAGCTTTTTTCTTTCCTGCCCACTCCCAGACGTGTCTGAGTCGGTTTCTGCCTTTCCTGTGTGACGGGAAGGGTTTGTTTCTTCAATCACAGGCTTTCCCAGGAGTGCTGCAGCCCAAGTGCCCCACTTATAGCTCTTGGTCCTACCCCACTGATTTCTCCTCAATGGAGTTGCCAAAGTCCTGAGCATCAGAGAGGATCTTCATCCACCCTGAAAGCACCTTCATCTTCTCCTCTTCCTCTGGGTGGGTGGACGTACTGAGCCCTCAGCTTTGGAAAGGGTGGGCTTGGGCTGTGATTGAATTCCTTGAGCTGACAGCACTGTGCTCATGCCACGACTAACTAGAGGCCTACCACAGCATGCTGGTGAAGGCCATGTCAGGTGAATCCAGTGGGAGATGAGACCAGCCCTGCTCAGGGCAGCTCTGTGGGTAACAGGGGGTCTGCAGTACTCCTGCTCCCAGCCCCAGGCCACTGGGCTCACTGCCATGCAGCACATCTCCCCCCCTCCCTCCCCCCATGGCATGCACCCCAACCCCACAAAGCCTCTTTATCTTCCCAGATGCTCATGGTGCTTCATGTGACTCCTGGCGCTCGTGGGACACGTTTGAAGTTGCTTTCCCAGCTCACAGACACCCCGGCTCTGGGTGAGGGCAAGAAAGGCTCCATTGAGAGCATGGGTCCCACCGTCCCACTCGTCCCCACAGGGACCTGCTGAGCCTCATGGGACTGACGGGGCAGGCGCTGGGAAGGAGTCAGCATGTCCAAAACCCAGCCACCCTGCCCGTGGTGGGCTGCACCCAGCCCAGCTCCCACCCTGAGCCTGGGTAACATGGTTGGGAATTTTCCTCTTTGCCCCCTCAGGCCAGGCAGACACAAGAGCAATTTCCCATGGTGTGCTATGGATGGATATAGATATGTGGCATGTATAGAGATAGAGGTGGCAGATCTCCCAGCAGGACTAGGGCTGGGATCATGCCCCTGTCCTGGGCACTGATGAGGTCACACCTCAAATCATGGGGTCAGTTTTAGGCCCCTCAATCCCATTGTAGAGTGGCCAGGGAAGGACAGCAGAGCTGGGGAAGGGTCTGTAGCACAAGTGTGGTGAGGAGCAGCTGAAGGACCTGGGCTTGTTGAGCCTGGAGAGAAGGAGGCTCAGGGGAGACTTTCAGGCTCTGTCACCTTTCAGGTGGCTGGAGCCAGGGGCAGTCGGGCTCTGCTCCCAGGGAACAAGGGACAGGATAAGAGGAACCGGCCTCACGTTGCCCCAGGGGAGGTTGAGGTTGGAGCTGAGGAACAGTTTCCTCCCCTCTAGGGCTGGAGTGGAGTCCTCGTGACCCCTGGAGGGGTTTCCAAGCTTGGAACTGTGGTGCTGAGGGACACGGCTCAGTGATGCCCCGGCAGTGCTGGGGAGCGGGCGGACTCCGTGATCTCAAAGATCTCCTGTAACCAGAAGGCCTCCAGACCCCGTGGCTCCATCTCTCCATCTCTCCAAGCTGTCTCCACACAGCCAGCCCCAGCCCGTCCCGTGCGCAGCAGCCCCGTCCAGCATCCCCCGGGCGCCGCCGCTGCAGCCCCGCGGCCGTCGGAAGTGCGGCCGTGACCCCTCCCCACGCGGGGCCGCTTCCGCTCCCACCCGCGGCGGCGGCGGCGGCGGCGGAGCGATTGGAGCGAGCCCGGGGCGGCGGTGAGTGCGGCGGGGGAGAGCGGGGCAGTGGCCGGGCCGGGCTCGGGGGTCGCAGCTCCCTCCCAGCTGATTCCCGCAGCTCCGCGGATTTCCGGCGCAGTGCGGCTGCGGGAGGGGGAGGACGCAGCGCCGGTTCACCCCCCGCGCTGCCCCCGGCCGGTGTATGGGCGGGGCCGTGCGGGTCCAGGGGTGCTCCTCGGCTCGACCCTCCCTTCCCCGGGGTTGTGGGCGCCCATCCTGCCCCGGTGCATCGGGCGGTGCGCGGCGTGGGGCTCCTGGGCAGCGCGGGGGAATGCGGTGCGCGGTCCCGGGTCTTCGGGGAGTGCCAGGCCCCCCGTCGGGATGTCCTGGGTCTTTGGGGGGATCCCTGCCTGCGAGGGGTCCCGGGTCTCAGGGGGTCCCATGCCCTGCACAGGCTCTTGCCCTCCTCTCTCGGGTACCACCCCATCACGGCAGCACCAGCCGTGGGGCACCAGCCATGGGGCACGCAGCTGTGGTGATGGCACCAGGGTTGTACTGTGCCATGATGCATCTTCACATCTCTTGCCATTGCTGTGACCCACGCCACGAGCCAGGCACGGTGCATCCTGGACCCCTCCTGCCTCTGTGCTGCTTTGCAGGGGTGAAACCAGGACACTCGATGGGTTTTCCTTCATGTGATACTTGTGAGCGTGTCCTTGCTGGGAGAGAGAGCTCAGAGATCGGCTCTTGCTGCCAGTGACCCGGCAAGAAATGCTGCATTAGCCTTTCCTTTTCTGGTCCTGTCTGCACCTGGTCCTGTCTGCACCTGGTCCTGCAGAGAAGGAAGCAGCCCAGTGGGGTTACTGGTTTGGGTGCTGGCAGAGACCAGAGCCAACCTGTTTCCCAAGCCAGGGGAGATGACAGTGTGTGCAGAGGAGCCCAGGCAGCCTTGCCTGCCTCAATATATTCTACTGATGTTGGAAAAGCTGCTCCTTCCAGCAGACCAGCACTGAATTCATTGCATCTACAAGCACAACGCTGCATGTCTCTCTTGCAGGCAGACCCGAGCCCAGCAAGATGTTTGCTGTCTGCCCACCCGGCGCCCCAGCAAACGCCCCGTTCCGGCAGGGCCGGGGGGGCCCGGCGCTGGGCACGGCTGACCCAGGACCCAGGCACGGGCAGGACTCCAACTCCAACTTCGTGGGAGAAGTTTGTGACAGCAACGAGAACTGGAGCCGGCCAGCGCCGGGGACCCCGCCGGAGGAGAGCTCCAGCCGGAGCGAAAACACAACAAATCCGTCTGATAATCTGCTGTTATTAGTGCAGAGACAGATGGTCCAGGGCCAGCTTAGGGACGCCGCCCCGAGCCTGGGTGCTGCCCGGCTGCCTCTCCCCTCACCAGGGCTGCGCAGCCCCCCTGAGGGAGCAGAGGTCAGCGGGGCCGGGGGCCAAAACGCCACCGAGGAGCCATCTGTGGACTACGGCAAGTCCCTGAGCTCCCCCGCGGAGGACAACGGCTACGCCAGCAGCTCCCTCAGCATCGACAGCCCCGACAGCACCTGCGGCAGCACCTGGGACCCTCCCGCCGCTGCCCCCCTCCCCGGGAGCCCACCCGAGCCGGCGGTGGCCGAGCCTGAGCCGGGGACCCTCTTCCCGGCGCTGGTGGAGGCCGTGCAGCACCTCCAGGACAAGGAGCGCTTCAAGGAGCGGGAGAAGGAGAAGCACCACATCCAGCTGGTGATGTACCGGCGCCTGGCCCTGCTCCGCTGGATCCACGGCCTCCAGCAGAGAGTCGTGGACCAGCAGAACCGGCTGCAGGAGAGTTTCGACACCATCCTGGTCAACCGCAAGGAGCTCATCCGCTGCATGCAGCACGGCCCGGTGTGTCCTGCCACCCCCAGCCCCTGAGGTGCCACCGGCGCTGCCCCAGCCCAGCCATTGCCCTCCTGGCCAGAGTGGGGCCGGCTGGTGGCATCTCCGTGTCACAGTCGGTGTTCCTGAGTGCCCGCCCTGGCCTGCCCATCTCTCTACAATGTAGCCAAGAGTCCCTGAAGTGTTCATCTCCATTTTCCATCTGCACCACATCCTGGTGGGCTGGGGACCGTGGGGCATCAGGCTGGGTGAACCCCAGGGCCTCGGGGTTTGCCGAGCCTGGCGTGACCAGGCTCATCTTTTAAATCCAATTTACAGTCCCTTTGTGCAGCCGCATGTGCCGGGATGGGTCCTGCGGTCAGCCCCTGGTGCCAGAGCTGCCTGGCAGCAAGGGCCTCAGGGCAGAGAAGCTTTTAATTGTTCTTGGGCACGAGCACTTCAAGGCACGTGCTTGAGGACGGGCACAGCCTCACTTAATCCCTGCACCCAGCAGCCCAGCCGCCCTTGGACACATCGTGCTCTCGGTGTGAGCAGGGTCACCTGAGCTGTTCCTGGGGACTCGCCCTGGTGCACCTGCTAAAAGCTTTGCAGATAAGATCTCAACTCATGGAGATGGAGAGAGAAAAAAACAAACCACACGGCATTCTGAAAAGTGACCTCGGAATGCTTAAAAACAGATTTAAGTGTTAACTGATTCAAATCCAAAGTATTTTTTTTTTTTTAGATGCAGTATTAAGAAGCATTCATGTGGGTGTTCCCATGCAGCCAGTGTGTGCATGTGCACATCTGTCTGTCGTGGGAGATGCTTTAACACGGTGCATGAGCAGGAAGCTGCTTGCAGACTCGTGCTCTTGGTGTTGATATTCATTTATCATTCACAAGCAAAGAAGAGTATTTTTTTCTAATCTACATTTTACCCGGTGAGGACTGTGTATGGAATGCAAAGTACAGTCTTAAATTGAGATGAAAAAGGAGGTGCTGTGTGTTTGCTGTATTTTACTTGGTGTGAACATGATGTGTGCTGGGTGTAAGTCGCTGATGCAGAAGGAACAGCAGCAGGCTGGTTTCGCTGCCAGCTGAGGGCTCAGCGCTCCCCGTCCTGCCCGGGCTCGCTGTGCAAAGCCACATGCCAATGCCGTGAGAGATTTCAGAGCTGAGAGGCAGATGTGACTTCTTCAGAACCCTGCTTTGGTGCCAGGGTGCAGCGCCTGGACAGACAGATGGATGGCACAGCCCAGCAAGCTGGGCTGGATGTTACTACAGATAAATAACTACGGGCCGGGGCTGCGCTGAGTCTCCTCCCACCCCACCAGCAGGTAAAACAGCTCTCTGTAACACTCTGCTGCTGGAAAGGACGTTTTAGTGGTGAAGGGAATGTTCAGCTCACAGTGACCTGTGCCAGCCTCTGCTCCCAGCCAGCCCAGCGTCCCTGCCAGCGCTCGCCACCTCACCACCCTCCCGCTTGCTCGTGTCCTGCTCTTGCTGCTTGTGTCATATCCCAGATGTGTGATCGTGGGCATGTTGCACACCTTAATAAAAAAGCCTTGGAGGTGAAAGAGTCGAGCCCCGGGTGCATTTGTTCCTTTACTGCCCTTCCTAAGCCTGCCAGGCATGCAGTGGGCACGCACCAGGAGAGCTCCCAGTGCTGGAGTGTGGGTGAGCATGGTTGAGGACACTGAGCTTGGCACCCTCCCGCCGTCCCTGCTCCCCTGGGCACGCATTGGCTGCACCAACACCATCACAGAATTCAATTTAAATGCCTTTTCGCTTTGAACATCTCGTGTTTATCTCTCCTGTCTCTCCCCATGAGGCAGTGGGTGCTGGGGAGCCGGCGCTGGGGTGTAGCACGGGTGCAGGATTTGCCCTCCACCCCGGGACAGCCCAGCTGGAACCGGGGGGACTGGATTCCCCAGGCACCCCTTGCCCTGCCCTGTGGCCCCTGCTGATGGGGAGGGCTGGGGGGCAGCTCCGGGTAGATGGGGATGGCAGATAAAAACACCTGAGTGCTGACCCAAAGGTGACTTTGCCTCAGGCCTCGCAGAGATTAACTAGAGATGAAAAAGCGAAGCTGTAACAGGCCTTTGAACCTTCCCTCACCTTTTTCTTTACCCCCCCCCCCCTTTCCTGCTTCTCCTTTACAGCCTCAGTGGGAATTCAGGGATGTGATAGCCCCTTTTACAGACACAATTCGTGCAGGGCAGAGTGGCTGCATTTTTCTGTCCTCCTACATGCCCTGCAGCCGGGGCTCTCTGGAGGTCTGCGCCCAGCCCTGGGTGGGTTTGTTAGGACGGGGGGTTTGTTAGGACGGGCACGTGCTGGGCTCTAAGGCCCGTTTTCCACCTCAGCTGCTGCCCGTGGAGCGCACGCTCCGGCAGGTTTAGGGGAACGTGAGACCTCCCAGCCCCGCAGAGAGACTGGGAGATTCTCTGTTTATCTTGGTCCGGTGCTTTACACAAATAATTATTTCCAAGGTAAATATTGTGAAAATCCAGATTATTTGCTCAAGAAATGAAAGAATAACTGCGGGAGCACATCAAAGTGGCGGATCTGCTCTGCAAGCAAGAGGCTTCCTCCTTGGTTATTGGGAGCCTCGATGCTCATGCCCCCAGAGCTGGTTTGAGATGGCCAACTCTGATTTGCAAAATTAACTTCAGACAGAGTTTTTTTTCCACCCCCAGCACCGGTGCCCAAATGAGATTTGGGAATTAATTAAAAACCCGACCAACAGCAGGGGAAAGAAACAATAAAGACACAAAAAACTGCAAGGCTGAGCCTGGGCCAACTTGTGGGGAACCAGGACCCCTCTCTGCCCCCCGGGCGCTCGCACTGCAGGGGACTGGAACTCTGCAAACCCCCCTGTGCCCAGCACTCAGCTCCCTCGGTGGGTACAGATCCAGCCCTGGGCAGGATGGGTGCAGGGGGCAGGCAGCAGCTCTGCACTGGGCACAGGAATGAGCTCGAGAACCACACCAGGGACATCTCCATCCTCTGGGGTTTGCAAGCCTTGGTAAACAAGGGGCTGGATTCTCAGCTTGTGGGTGGATAACGCAGCTCTTGGGGGCTCAGTCCAGCTCCAGACTCCCCTCAGAGTGGTGGGGAGACAGAGGGAAGGCAGCAGGGTGTGGATGAGGCTGCTGTGCAGGGCTGGGCAGAGCAGGGAGCCATGGCAGGGCTGGGGCTCTCACGTGTCGCTTCCCTGGAAAACGAGCTGTGGAGCCCTGGGCATGAGTTTGGATTTTCCTGCGCAGCAGACAGGGGCCTTTGTTTTTAAGGTCTCTTCTGAAAGTTTATTGTTATTATTACATTAAATCCCTGTGACACTGGACTGGTTTTACTGCACAAAGAAAGATTTGGCAAACGTTGCCTTTCTTTGAAAGTTAAAATAATAGCATTAAAAAAAAAAAATCAAGTATTTGTAAAGCTTTGGAGGGAAATATTTTACCTTGTAATTTGAATCCATTCTAACTCTTTCCAGTATTTTGTGGGCTTAAAAGAAAGTCTTTAAAAATAAAATCAAATGATGTGATAACTGATGTCATGAAAGTACAAAAGAAAAATAATCATCTCGAGCCATTAGCATCCAGAGATCCAGACTGGGACACACTTAAAGCATCCTGGGATCCCCTGTTCTTTGTGTCTCAGGGTCTCAGAAACTTCCAGATCTCACATGTTCAGTTTACAGCAGGCAAAGGGCTTTCCCTGGCTCGTGGCTGGCAGCATGAGCCCATCCAGGACTGCTCCCCTCGCCCCAAACACCACACCCAGGCAGCACCCAGCAGGGTGAGGGGCTCTGCACCCCCAGGGTCCCCCCACCACTGTCCCTCCTCACCATGGAGGAGCAAGTCAGCCCGGGGAGATGATCTCAGCCCTTATAGGATCCATATGTGCTGCGAGCACCTGCTGCTGCCTGGGAGGTCCTGCAAAGGGGCTCTGTCCTCGCTGTGCCCTGGGCAGGGCTTGGCTGTCCTGCCTGTGGGCATCAGAGCCAGGCAGCTGAGAGTCTCAGTCCCTTGGCTGGCATGGAGCAGCACGGACCCCACAGCCCTCTGCAGATGGTCGGGAGGCACTGGTGGGAGAGGCAACAGGGAGGGATCCAGGTCCAGGTCCAATGTGCAGCCTCTGGTTGGTGACCTCTGCAAAAGCCAAATACAACCCCCAGCTCTGTGGGCTGCTCCGAGCCAGAGCGCCTCTGTTTCAGCTCATTGGGGCAGCAAGAACCGTGTTCAGGATTCAGCCAAAACCACTGAGCTCCTTTTTCAGGCCATAGTCACTCCCTGATATTTTGTATTTCGTTTGAAATGCATTGCATTGGTGGTATAAGATATAAATACAGTCCCCTCAGCCTCCTGCTCAAAACAGAACAAAGCAGCTCTGCTGCTGCGAGCTCGGCGAGGATGGAGACTGCAGCCAGGCTTGGGGAGCACCAGAGGCCAGGACTCTCCCTGTCCAGGCAGGCGGCCCCAGGCCCCAGCATAGCCCCAGCTCGGGGTGGGGGGTCCTCCTCTCCTTGTCTGGGACGTCTCTTTTTCTTCCAAAGCTGTTTCCCACTCGTCCTTTCAGCAGCGGTGGGATGGGCAAGACCCCGAGTGCTCGGCTCTGCCACGGTATCTGATGAAAACACAGTTTGAGCCTGCCTTCTTTAATGATTCCCTTTGAAATGTTGTTGCTTCCGCACATCCCCCTTCGGGGTAGAATATTAAGCAAGAGCAACTCGGCTGGAAATTCAGATTGTTTTCGTGTCTGTTTTCATTTACATTTTAATGATAGAGAAATCTTAGAAATCTGGCTATTTGCAGCACGGCTCCTCAAAAGAAAAAGGGAAACAAAATCACCTGCAACCATCTAACCTTTGCCCTCTGCAAAGGGCACCAGGACCTGGGGATCACCAACAACTTTCCGCGTGAAAAATGCTCTTTGCCCCCTTTTCCCAGCCAGGCAGCAGGGATCTCCACAGGCAGAAATCGCCTCGCGGGCAGCGCTGCTGTCATGGGGGCTTTACTGAGGTGGGGGCACAGTGGGTGGTTTGGGTGCTGGTGGAGGGGATGCCATGCGAGCTGGGTGCTCTCTGCTTGTTTTGTTTGGGTGCTGAGACCAAGGATGCTGTCTGGTGTTCCAGGAGCTCACTGCACCCACAGGAGACCTGGACTGCCTTGGGGGGATTATCACACAGGGATCCAGCCTGTGACAGCAGAGCCCCATCCCAGGAACTGGCTTCACTCAGCACCCCACCAGCAGCCTGTGGCTCTTTGGGTGAGGCACAGGGATCCCAGGCCTCCCTGACAAAACAGCTGGGACTAAAGATCACTAGAAGAGAAGCAATAAACTCTTGGTTATCCTTCTGCCATTGAGGCCAATCAAGCTGCAAAGAGTGCCTCAAGGCCAGTTGTACATCATTATTTCATGGCGCGTTCCCCGTGTGATGCAGTGGCTGTCTCCCCGCAGGGAATGCCTTCCTGGTTTTAAGCATCAGCACCGAAATATCTAGAGCCACGGAACCATCAGTTTGAATCCCAGAAGCCTCAATGCTTCACTTTATTCCTCCAAGGGGATAATAATCCAAGTGCCACGCAAGCTGCCTGTCTGTGAGCATTTGATCGAGGGCTTAAAAACAAAGGTTCTGCTTGGACGGCCACAGAGCACCTCTCCACCCCACACAGGTCCCTCTGTGATGTTCTGCTGTCTCTGGCCAGGATGGGGGAGATGGTGCCCTGGGTGCTGCTGCCCAATGGATGGGACCAGGAGCCACCAACGATGGGCTCCAGCTCAGCTGTGGCACAGATGAGACCACGGCACTGCCACCCTCTGCACACACGACCCTCTGGGGCTGCAGACCCCAGGAGCCAGGCTGAGGTTGGGGTGGGTCCCAGCTGAGCTGGGTTTAGATTGAAACCAAAACGCTGTCCCCGAACAAGCCCGGCTTGGCTGTGTTCACAGGCTCTATCTGTGTTTTTCATCTTGGAATCTTCATTTTCCTTTACCCTGCCTTAATTTCTCTGCTCTCTGGACAAGGCCAGGAGGGAGAAGGCAGCTTCCAGTTCCCGGTCATGGATGGATGCTGCATTTTGCATTAGAGCAAAACAACCAAGAAATGCATTTGAGGGTTTTTTTTTCAACTCCACTGAGGGCTCAGATAATTTCAGTTTGCCTTCCAAAGGTCTCCTTCCACCCTGTGGCTTCAGCTCTGCCCTGCAAGTGCCACCAGCTGTACTTTTATGTTTGAGAGATGCCAGTGAGAGGCAGAGCACCGTCTGTGCCACTGTTGCACTGTGCTGTGGTGCCACCATGCTGTGCCAGGACCCAGGCAGTGTGGGTCTGATAACCGCAGGGGCTCCTCCATCTGCTGAGCCATGGAAGATTTTATTCCTCAAGCCATCCATAAACTTTCCAGGGTGGGGAGATCCAAGCTGACTTTCTGCCTCCTTTGTTTTCTCCGGGAGGGCGAGGAGGGGGCTGCAGAGCCCAGGCAGGCACAGGGGGCACCCCCATCCCAACAAACCCACCAGAACCCGGCGGATAAGGCAGAAGCGTGGAGAGAAATGGAAACTTTTTAAAAATTCATGAAAAAGGAGGAATACAAAGCTGAATTAAGAGAAGCCAGTAGCGCTGGGCTGAGTCTGTTTGGTGTTGATACTGTGCAGAATTAAGCCACACTGGTCTTTCTTGTGGCCAGAGGGTAGGAAAAGGGCTCCCAGTGGAGAGGACCCAGCCCGGCGCTGGCGATGCTGAGCGGGGATTGATAACCCGGCGCGGGGGGAGCGACGCGGCGCTGCCGGATGCTGCTCCGGGCCCAAACGCCTGCATTTATCCCAGCGATAGCAGCCGAGCCAGCGCTGCGGGCCTTGGGGGGAAAAAAGGCTTAAAAACCCATCCTTCATTCATCAGGCAGCTGAGACAGAGAGGGGAGGAGGGGAAGACAAAAATAATGGAGAACGAATTAAGAGTTGGGGGAAATGTGGAGTGGGGAGGGGGGGGTGTCGTGGTTGTGGATGAGGGGCTCAGTACTGCCTAGACCCTCCTCACCAAAAGCAGCAGTGGGTGGGAGCCTGGGTCAGGATGTGCCCACCTTACACTGTCCCCAGGAGGGTCCAGGACATGCATTTGAAACCCAGCTCAGATGTCACTTCCCAGCTCAGATGTCACTTCCCAGCTCCTAAATACTATCCCTCCCCAGTACCTGAGCCACTCACGACACCACTGCAGATTCTGGAGATGGATGCTGAGGTCTGGGGTCCCTGCACCCATCGTCCCCCTCCTGCACCCTGGTGATGCTTGGCAGCTACTGGGAATTTTGCAGGCAAGGAAAGGGAGGGGAGAGAGATTCGTCAGTCACTTCTCATCCAGCACATAACACAATGTGACAGCAAAAGGCTGCTGAGCACAGCTAAGAGGGGATGCAGAACTCTCCTGCACAGAAAGAAACCCACCATGCGGAGACAATGCTGCCTGACAGTGCAGGCAGCGGGCGGGCAGGGACCTGCTGGAGCAGCGGGCAGCCCAGGGAGGGAACTGGGGGAGGGGGGGGGTGTCTCAGGGCTGGGCAACATGCTCATCACTGGGACATGCCACCCTCCTGGGAAATGAGCTGCTCCCCAACATGCCCTGCATGCTTTGGGGAGGTCTCTGCTGCCCACAGACCCCAGCTCTTTGGGACGTGCTCGTGTCAGGGTGGCTGGCCATGGAAAAACTTTCAAAAGGACTCAGTTCGGTTGTACGCTGGAAGAAAACCAAGTTTTAAAACCTTGAACATTTGATGAAACAGTTCTTGTCCCCTGGCCAACCCCACTTCTGAGCCCATCAACTGCAGGGCCAGAAGGGACCATGATGAGAATCAAATCTGACGTCTTTCCCAGCACGGGCCAAAGAAACTCACTCAGTACCTTCTCCAGCAGCCCCACAATTTCTGATGGCAGCATCGCTGTTGGGAAAGCATCCATCATCTCTGCAGCTATGAATGAGGCCTTGGGCACATCAATTATCTTCTCTCACCATCCCAGCTTCAAAATGGGGATGACAATGGCAAGTCTAAGAGCAGATGTAGAAATCCCCCTCCCTACTCCTCTCTCTAGGGTCAGATGTCTAAAGTATACTCAGGAACCTGCTGGACCCCAGGGGAGATGCTGTCAGGGTGCTGGGAATGAGCTGTTAGCACGCCAGGGTGGTCACCCGATAGCCCTGCTGGTTGCTCACCCAAGGAGCAGAAGTGCCACCACCTAACTTGTCCCTGTTGACAAGAGAGTCTCCTGCCAAGTTGCTCAGTAGGGTCCAAAGCGCGAGGATCTCACTCTGGAAATAATTCAAATTAGGCATGCGTGTAATTACAGATATTTTATCCAAACAGGAGGAGCTGGAACATCACTGGGTATCTAGGGAATCATCATGCGAGATGCAAAGTGGGAAGCAACACAGCGGATGGGGGACAGGCTCACATCCCCCCAGCAGCACAATGCTGACCCTGTCCAGGGCTGCCTGGTGGGACAGTGTGACAAGAAGTGTCCTGAGTCTGCAGCACTGGCTTGCGTGGCCCAGCCAGGATAACTCCAGCAGTTGCAACCTGCCTCCCGAAGGCAGAGCCTTCATCCCTTTCCTCCTCTGCTGTCCTTCCCACAGACTGGTATGTCACAGTGAGTCAACTGTCCAGGCAGCAGATATCCACCAAGGCCATCTTGCATCCTAAATGCTTGAGGATGGCACAGTCATGTGCCATGCTGCTCATCTGACACCTCTTTCCAAGCCCTGCCAGAGGAATGTTTTCCCAGTCTCCATCACCACTCAATTTTTCCTCCTCAAGAGTCAGGCATTCAGGGAATGAGGCCTGGCTGAGGACATGCTGCAAGAGGGAACAACATGCTGCTGTGCCTGAGGTTCTTGTAGGAAAACTGGGGTCCCCAAAGTTCTGTTTGTCCCAACCACAGTGAGCTGACTTATACAGGGCAGGGCTGCATCCCTGCCTGCACCTCTGCATCCCTGCCTGCAGCTCTGCATCCCTGCCTGCTCCTCTATATCCCTGTCTGCACCCCCGGGGCCAGAATGTGCATATCCCTTGGCAGATCCTGGACGTGGAACCTGGTCAAGTCTGGAGATCTCCCAGGACCACAGCGGGAGCCATCAGGAGTGGCGCTGCTGGAAGCCAGCAATGCTCCTCCGGGCCAGCCCTGTTCCAGTTCAGCTCTGAGCAGGTTTTACATGCCCTGGGGTATATTTTTTGCTTGGAACCAGCCCAATCTACCAAGTTTTGCATGATCTTCTGCCTCTGGCTCCAGGCTCTCCAGAAACTGCCTCTCAGTTCACGCCAAACGCCTGCCACAGGCTCCTGGAGCTGCCAAAGCTGCCCAGGGAGGCTGTTCAGGAGTCACCAGCTCTTAGCCCAGGCTTGAGCCTTGCCCCATGCCTGGCTGTGGGGCTGAGGAGGGGATGGAGCCTGGGGCATGGGCTCATCCCCGGTGCTGGGATGGCCACGGCAGTGAGGAGCATGTCAGAGCAGGCTCTCTGCAATAAAGGTGAAACTGGCAGGGAGCTGCTCTCAAATGAAAGGCAGCCCCTGGAGCAACCTTTCCTCAGGAATTACCCTGCTGATTAATCTCTCCCGAAGTGACTGGTGATAAATGAAGCGATTAAGGGACTGACCTGCCAGTGGGGTTGGATTTTTTGGGAGGGGGTGGGCAGGAAGGGATGCTCTCCTCTCCCCTTGCTGTGTTTTGGGCTCTTTGCAGACCCAGCACCTCCTAAATCTCTATCATGGAAGTGGCCCTTGCTTGAGTCCTGCAGCTTGGGCTGCACTGGGGGAAGGTGGTCTCTGGCCACCCGCCATGCAGGGTCTGTCCCTGCTTGGAGAGGGCCAGGGGAACTTGGGCAGAGGCTGGAGCAGACCCGTGCAGGTGGGGGCCAGGGCAGAGGGATGGGGGTGTCGCTGCACTCAGCTGCGTTTGGTGGTCCCTGTGTGTACCAGGGGCTAATGTGTGTGAAAAGCAGATTTATTTTTGCCTATGTTTCATATTCTTCACGCTCCACGGTGGGAGACAAAGGATCAGCTCTTCAATGGAGTCCTAAGAATAAACCTTAAACCTCATCAAATCCAATCCGGCAATAAAAATTGCCCGAACAAAAGGCCAGGGACTAGGGGTGGTGGCGGGGGCCTTCTCGCCACGATAACAAGTTTTCACAAGACTGTTTATCCACACAATTCGGAATGACACTTAAAATCTCTAATCCCAATAGGCATGAAAGTGCTTGTCCTGAGCAAGCAGGTGGATTGTCCCGGAGCGGCCGAGTTGCCAATGATGCTCAGTGGCCGCTGCGGTGCCCGTGGGGGTCACGGGGAATGTGCGGAGACGGGGCAGCTGCAGCCTGAATGCTTCTCTTCAGCCTCAAAGCCTCAGCTCCTCTCCCCCCACTCCCCTTCCCATCCCACCCCCTATTCAACCCGGTTTTAAAAGGCAGCAAAATGGTTACAAGGTTTAGAGCAGAGGCGAGCAAAATGCTCCACAATAGGGAGGACAAAGGAGGGCTGCGGGGCTGGTCCCTAATCCAGCGCCCATGGCAATGCAGCCCAGACCCTGTGGCTCTGAGGATTAAACCCGCTGCCAAGGGAAGGGTTTAACAGCAGGGCAGGAGGGGGTGCAGAGGGGTGTCCCCCTCTCCATCTCACCAGAAGGGGCTTTGGGCAGCAAGAGCCTTCCAGGGCAGTTGTCCCATCCCAAGAGCTCGGTGCAGGAGGTGGGGTGGCAGCAGCAAGGCAAAGTGGGGGAATCCTTGCCCCTCTTGCCCAGGCTGGTGTGGAGCCCATGGAAGCTGGAGTTGGGATGTTGGGAGCCAACTGAGGATGCAAAACCACTGATGCTGCTGGGCTCAGCAGAGATGCTGAGCATAGAGCAAGAGTCTCCAGTTCCCCAGGAGCCTCTCCAGTCCCAGGGAATAATTGCAACATCCTGGGGAGCTGTAGAGCAGGATCTGGACCTGGCTCGTCCTTCAGCGGAGCCCTTGCCAGGGGTCCCCCCAGCACACCTCTGCTTTTACACAAAATCCTATAAAGCATTAATAGCAAATGGCAGCTGCTACATTGCCTAACTGGGGCCTTCAAAGGCCACGTCAGGAGCCACCAGACTGGCTGGGTTTCCCTTATGGCTGTTGCCTTCCAGCTCCTGACTCTGTGCCACACCAGGAGCTGAGCCAACCACCCCAGCACAAGGCTGAGATGAGGGGGGATCTCCCCTCGGAATGGGGTGAAACACAAACCCCAGAGACCACTGGAAATGGTGACTCAGGGTGTTCACACCTTATCCCCACGAACCCTGAGACCCGCAGCCACGCAGCCTCCAGCACAGTCCCAGCTCCTGGTCCTCACTGACCACTGTTGTTTTAAGAAAAGCTCTTTTCTCCAGGCCTGAGGTTCACCCCAGCACCCAGGAAAGGAGCCATCTCCTCCCTAGTCTAAAGTTGGTCTGGACATTGAGGTAATGATTTTCTCAGTCTCCACTTCGCTGCTGCTGCTCCCACGTTATCTGCTGGAGCAAAGCACCGCAGCCACCCGGCCCACGCAGAGACATGGGGGCTGCTAATCCCTTTAGCACCCCACAACTATCACCAAGACAGGAGCAGGGCTTGGGATAAACCCAAGCTGACATCCCTTTCACACATGGAAGTGAGGAGGGAAGCGTTGGAAGGTCCTTGCTGGGATACAGGGGGGCTCAGACCCCACTGGGGAGTGTTGGGGGCCATGTTACACACATCCCACCGGCTCCTCGCCGGCGCTCAGCACCGATGAGTGTTCGCACAGCACCACCGAGCCACGTCTGCGGGTGACAACTGTGGCACTGTTAATTGGCACTGCTGCCCAAGCCCTGCACCCCATACCTGCTGGAAACCATCTGCAGGCAGGCCGTGGCTGGTCCACAATGGAAAACACTGCCAGGATCATGGGTTGGTGTCCTGAGGGAAGGGTCTTAGAGGAGAGGCAAGGGATCTGCTGCACCCCACTCCCCAGGGCTTGAGTGCCCTG
>JAOEGS010023485.1:1304-22150 GCA_025447755.1 Corythornis vintsioides | reverse complement strand
TAAAATTTTTCTTCAAAATTTTCTTGATTGCCATTGTATTTCTCAGTAACTGAATTATTTTTCTGGAAAACAGTGCTTCTCTGGCTCCTGCAGTCTTCTTCACCTCACTGAGGTTTATAAGGTGTTTGGTAAAAGGTGCTATAGAAATGTCAAGTACTGGTTGGTATTTATGAAAAATAGGGTGTTCCCCAAGCTATGAAAGCTGATGATATGTTCTTGCAGGAAGCAAGATGTCTTCACCAGATTGTGACAGCATGGAAGAAGTGATGCTGGAAGAGGATGAACGAGACAGCCTCGAATACAAGATCCTAATGGCCTATGCCCAGCGGCGGTTGCCTGACAGTAAATACAGGAAGCTCCTGACTAATGTGCAGAAATCATCACCCTTAAGCAGGAGAAAAGTAAAGCTTCACCATCAAGGGGATAAATATGCACCACGCCGTGTAGCAGTTTTACAGGGGCCAGTATACAGCAAAGAGCAAACAGCAAAGAGATGCTTTCCAGGACATCATCCAGCTTTTAGTAATCAGGGAAAGTCCTCGGTGCTGCCACAGCAGAGAAGTTGCAGGGCACCTTCCAGCGATTTTGTGGCACAATGTGTTAACATCGTTTCAGAAGGGAACACTCCACAGCAGACAAGTATGTCTTCACTCTTTCCTTTTGCCCTTTGTCTTTAAATCTCTTTCTAGATAGCTTAGATGGCCGTGCCTGTGGAAAAGGCAGGAGAAGCAAAGTGGTTTCTTCGACTTTTTGGTCACCTCTTGTGCATGCTCTATTGAGTTTCAATTAGGAAGGCAGATTACCAGATCTTCAGTTGTGCTTACACAGAAGATTCACTCTTGTCAATGGCTTTTCTGTTTTCTTTTGTATGGTGGTAAGTATCACATAATTGCACAGGTTGTTGTTTTGTTTTGGGTTTTTTTTCACAAGCAATTGCAGAGGCTGGTTTGTTTTTGTTTTTTCCCCAAACATTGCTTTTTCTTTCTCCTACCTGGTTAGAAAGAAAATGTAAAACACTGGTCAGACTGAAGACCTCCACACTTAAATCGAGGAAGAGAAGTTGCTTGAAGGGCTGTATCTGGAGCTTTATCCTGTGATAAATACTGTGCACTAAAGACAGAGGTGCTAGATTCTTCTTGCAAGCCTAGTGCCAAGCAGTTGGCAGTGACCAGTCTCAAGGCCAAGAGCAGCCTATGCCTCTGGGTAACCTCTCATAACCCTACCATGTATCTTAAATGGAAGCAGTCTTGCATAGTTATCCAAATCTCCTTTACAAGTTGCTATTATATTCAGTCTGAACCTGCTTTCCCACATGTTGGAAGAAAAGGTGGCAGGTGGCTGTAATCCAGGGATCCCACCCACATCAGCATCTTGTACTCCAGCCTCCAAAGCCAGACCAACATCAGCTGCTGCACACCAGACAGTTACATTTTACCTTTTCTGATCTGGGTAATAATTAATACCCTAACTTCTCATATAAGACTGAGAGAGGAGGATGAGGTACCCACTGAAGTTCCATCTGCAGTGTATGACAAACTGCCATCTTGTTTTCATATATATAAAGTAGGGGATTTTTTTGTTTAACTTGCCCCAGCTTGATACTGTTGGTGTCACAATGATTGCTCTCCCCTTTGACTGCATTTAAAGATAGCAATAAAACTTATCCATCACTGACTTCTCCAGCCTAATGCCCCATCACTGATTACTTTCATTGTCCTGGACCAGCTCCCACAAGTCCATAACTCTCCTTGCTGCCAAATACAGCTGTCCCTCAAGAAAGGGTCCCTGCCTCAGCCCAGTGCCTTTTGTTAGGGGAAAGTAACTATAACTTTCCATCATTTGGTTGCCAGGGACATATGTCTGCTTCTAGATATCCAGTTTTATATCCATTTCACTTTCATATTGCCAAGGAAAGCACGTGAGAGTTTGGGTGCAATCACTTTATGGCCCTGCCAATACATCCCCGTGCTCCCTGCAGCGTGGCCTCGAGGTCAAACCTCCTTGTGCTGGGTGTTAACCACCCTGGGGATCCTGTCTGGCTTCAAATCTGGGCTTTACCTGCCCTTCAGCAGACTCCTGGACTAATTCCTAAAACATTATTAATATTTATCACTTATACTGCTAGCAGCTGCACTGCAAGCTTGGCCAGGCCAAGCTAGAAAAGATGGGGGTGCTTTGGGGGATTACTCATCTAAATTGAAGGCCTGTTCAAATTAAAACCAGTTGCCTAATCTTAGCTTTCCAAAGACATGAACAGCCTGATCCACTTCCTAGAAGTTTAGCAGCTCCCTGAAAAAGTTCTGCAGGCAGAGGACTGGAAATGCCTCGGAGGTGATTTGCCAGCCTTGAAATGCATTTTTTATTGTCTGCATTAACCCCTGCTGCCCTCACAATACACCAGGCTTGTAAATTTTACCTGTGCTATGGGTAAGGCCATTGCTGAGCTTGTCTCAATGTCTGCTAGTCATGCAGGAGCTGCCACTTGGCAGAGGTGGTGCAAAGATGGAGTTTTGCATCCCAAGCTCTATGAGGCAAACTAAGGATGAGCACCTTACAGATGAAACAAACCTTGGCAACAGCTCCTTCTGCTCTCTTTGCTGCAGCAGGATCCCTGTTGGAGTCCCCTCATGAGGTGTTACCTTCAGTCCAGAGAGGGTCCTGAGTGGGGTCATTATGCAAGGTGGAGAAAGCCAGTCTGGTTGCTGAGTTCTCCCAATACCCATGTCTGCTTAATACCACAGTGTCAAGGACACAGGAATATTTTGTGCTGGAGGTGCCTCTGAAGTCTACTTCTCCTCTGCTCAGTACTAGCCTGTGAGAACAAGGAAAGAACATTCAAATACACCATCTTTTCTGACTCTGGACTTATAAGTGAACTACTCATGGGCAATGCAACTAAGGTCTAAGGTTTACAGTCCAACAGAGCAGCAGTCTCATGTTTAATACATGGTGTATGCTAGTGAGTAGCACTCATGTTCACTCCTGTTTGGCCTCTGTATAGTTAGCTGGTGCTCAGATACCAGTGGGCTGTGTTTCTTGGCTCTACAAATTATTACTATATCAATTATTGAGGTGATCTCAAGGAATAACAAAGTCCCAGCATGGAGAAATATATCTCTTGATATCCTCTGAGCACTTCTGCCTCGAAAGGCATGTAAATGTAAATCACTGAATTATTTCCTGGAAGGATTAATTGCCATTTTTATTTCCCACCCTCCTTCTCAATCAGGTGAAACAGTAGATGTCAACCACGTTGCAGACAAACTTGCCAAGCTTGCTACTTCCAAATGCCAGGAAACTTCTTCAGATGTGTCATTCAAGGCAGAGTATGAAGCCCCATGTAAGAAACAAGGCATTAGTGACACTACCATTGGAAGCAAGGCTGAGGAACATGGTAAGGGTGAAGCATCTCATGGTCACAGGCACTGTGTCAGGTTGGGATTGGAAACTGAGGCATTTTCTCTAGACATGGTGAAGCACCTGGGACTTCTGCAGTAAGATGCCATGAAGTGGGTCACTTTGGTCTGTTGGGTCTTGCTCTGTTGCCCACATCTCAGGGACTGCTCTTGCAGTCCTCTTACAAGTTCTGCCTGCTACTGCAATTAAAGGGAGTATCTTTAAAAATTCAAGGAGGTGTGACATGAGAAAAAGTGACATAGAATTGTAGAATTGTCAGGGTTGGAAGGGACCTTAAAACTTATCCAGTTCCAACACCCCTGCCAAGCACAGGGACACCTCCCACTAGAGCAGGTTGCTCAGAGCCCCATCCAGCCTGGCTTTAAAAACTAAGGGGCTCTAAGGCTAAAGACCAATCATTTGGGCAAAACCAGTCTTTGTAAAGCATTCTTCACTGATGGGACAATGCTGCTCAACAATCCCTGTTAAAAGCCTGAGCTGCTTGTCTTCAACGATGTCCACAGAGACTTGGTGTTAATGCAAACTTTCCTGGGATTTCTGGGCACGAGGGGGATCCCGCTGTACTTGCATTTCCTTTAGTCTAGAAAATGCAGAGTTTCAGAAAAGTGTAATTGGGAATGATGAGGGGACTTCCCCCTCCCCCACCAGTTTTAAGTTCATTTTCATGGGCACAGACTAGACAGTGAGCTTCAATTTACAGCTTGGACACACAGCTCTCCCTCAGGGCATTTGTCACGAAGGAGCAGCTGGTTTTTGGGGGGTTAAATGACACAAAGGTTTTTGCTGCAGTTTGCTATCTGGATCTTAATAAAAGGCTGTGATATTTATGTTATTTTTTTTTTAACAGAAAAAGAAAAGATAATACAAACAATAGTTTCACTGCTAAGAGAATCTGGGGACAAACTGGAGAGAAAGGTAACTAACTCCTCCTGCTCTCAGGGGCTACACAGGCTAGAGTGTGAGAGAGTGCACACTTCTCTTGGGAGTGTTTTGGAACCCAGTGTGCTCTGTCTCTAGCCTGAACTTCCCTCCTCACATCTAGGGCTTTCTGAAACTTTCACCATTCATCCTGAAATGCTTCTTCAGACCAGACGACCAGCAGAGATATCTGTTGGGGTGGGGGAGGAAGAGAATAAGATGGTAGTGCATTTCAAAGAGGAGTTACACCATTGCTGTTGAGTCTTGTGGGACATCAACCAACTCTGAGAAACTCTTCTGTTTGCATTAAATCTGACATACAAATTGTTTGCAGCAGAGGGAGAGAAACTCAACAGCTTTGACACTTCCTGTAAGGAAAGGAGAAAAGAAATCTTCTGAGTGCATTTTGAAAGCCCTGCCCTAAAGCTATGGAAGACTTCCCCCACCATGAGTTCTTTCATTGGAGTTGGTGTTTATTAAAAATATAGGTAGTTGTTCCCTTTACTGACTCCCTTCTTCAGCTGCCCCTTCTGCTCTATAAAGACATGCTCCCACATGTTCTGTTCCTGCAGCAGAGAGGTGCCCAGATACAGCAAGAAGAATCACAAAGACCATGACAGAGCAAATGGAGCTTAGCATGGCAGCTGTCACCATGCTTCTTATAGCCTTGGACTTTAGCATCATCCTCCTACTCCTCCTGAATTCCCACAGCTCCTTACCTGCAGACCTCAATATCAGTGTCACACTTGCTTTTCTTTCTGTCTCTCTGCTTCTCTTATTGAGATACAAAAGAAACCCAACATAAAGCCACCCCCAGAGCCTGAAAAACAGCTTTGCAGCGAGGTGTGGCACACGTCATCTCTTGCATTCAACACCTTAACTAAATCACTAGAGATGTTGTTCTCTTTTCCAGGTGAGATGGGGAAAGCAACTCCAACGAAGTGGCACAATTTAATCAACCCTTACTGTTATTTTCAGATTAAAACAGACAGGATTTTACGTCAGTATTTTGAGGGCATGCTGTCCTACAGCTTTTTTGAGAGGATCACTGATTTGTTCGTGGAGGATGTCTCAGCAGGTCCAACAAGTAAGCCAGGAGGCCAAGTGCAATGCACAAAAGTTGCCCTTACAATGGAAGCTATCACCAGGCTTAGTGCTGTGGACAACCATCCTATGAACCTCATCTTGGGCTTTGGATTGAAGTACCTCAGAGAACACTTCAAGCCGTGGATTCAGGACCAGGGTGGCTGGGTATGCCTTTTGCCTCTTTTGACTTGTGCATAGTCTAAGGCAGCTTGAAATGCCACATTTTTACACAACTAACATGGGCCAGGTGAAAACCAAACCCAAGTGCAGATTCTTTAACACAGCTGGTGTTAAAATCAACAGGACATGTTCATGGAGAGTTGTGACATATAAAAACACCATTCCTGGCACAGTCCTAGTCCTTCTGTGCTTTACAAAATGAATGGGGACATCCAGCAGGTGTACAACCTATGCCCATTGGAATAGGTAGCATGTGAGGTCAGAAAATCCTACTAGCAGGGTTGAAATGATGATGATAAGTTGCTTTTATAATTGTAAGTTTTCTTTCTGTGTTACAGGAGAAGGCTTTGACTTCACTGGACCAGGAAGAAGTAGAGTAATGATGATGGAATTAATTCTTCAGGGTGCAGGAGCCTACAATTAAGGGACACAGGGGATCCTACCACAATCTGTAGCCAGAATAATAGTGCCCATGTATTTTTTTTCCCATAAAAAACACGTTAGCTTTCTCAGCATTATTTTGTCCATTAGTGTAGAAGATACAGGCACTGAGTTTTTTTAGTCTGAAAAATTAAAAATTTATCCTACCATGTCTATTTTCCTCCTTATTCAAAAGGAGCTTGATGCTTTGTGTAATCTCAGGGATTTCTCCACAAACTTAACTGGCCCTTCAGCCACTGGGAAAAAAGCAATCTGACTGGGGTTCTTGAATCTGCATGTGTGGCAGTGGAAGAAATGATAGTGCATCACTTGGAGTAGAGGCAGATACCAGCAAAACTATTCATGATTTTGAGGCTTAGCTTGTGGCCCATTTAGTGGATGACTTTTGGATTTCCATCTCCTACAAATCTCCAGTGGAAAGAGAGGGAGCTCAGAAGAGCTGATGAAGATATGAAACTATGGCATCACTCCTGTGACTTTCCAGTGCAAACAGGTGATGTTTCCTCAACAGCTCTCTGCCTCTCAGTGAGGCACCCTTCCCCTGTGGGTGCTCATTTGGTATGTTAACTACAAAGGTTGCACGAAGAAGTTATTAGCAAATCACAAATTTGAAAGAAAAGTGATTCAAAGCATTTTAAAGAGATGTGTAAAATAGGCAATGCTATCAAAGATCAAGTATTTTTCCAATAAACCTTAAACTTTCAACTCATGCTTCACAAACTCTGCCTCTGTTTGTGTGAAACAAGATGGGGAAGGTGGAAGTGAGTTACCTTTGCTTCCCTTCTTCAAAGGAGTTGGGAAATACTTGACATGTCTCTAGACTCTAATTTAATGTTCACCTAGTTTTAAGAACATCCACTCTTTCTTACCACATCAGAGGTCTCCAAAGGGGGGGATGATTTGTTGGGGAGAGGCAAGAATTTACTCAGCAGTTCAAAATACTATTCTTCTCCTTCCATCTCTTTCTCCAATGTCTTTTTCCTATGGAAAAAAAAAATATTTGTGAGGTATTGTACCCTCCCACACATTAGAGACTGCTGCTTTATTATAAATTCAATTCATTTCTAAAGCAGGCTTGTTAGCTGGATCTTGGCTCTGAAGAACCAGATCTGATTTCATTTTAATTACACTGAGGCTAGACTCTGTCTGCCTGCCTACACCAGTTTGCCATAAGTTAGGAGCTAGCTTATGGAAGTCACTTTTAAAACTTTCTCTGCTGGAATAACAGTCTGCTGTTCAGTGAGGTGCAAATCCTGTGCTGGTGAGTGTGGTTTTCTAGCTGAAGGTTTAGAAGCCCTAAACCCACACTTGCTCCTCATCCCCAGTTTGGTGCTCAGGGTCAGTTTCATGCCAGGAGCAGAGGCAATAGATACCAACAACATGTTGAATGGTGTATTGGGTCTGACTGAGCTGGAGTTCATTTTCCCCAGAGCAGCCTCCCAGGGCTGTGCTTTGCACTGGGAGCTGGGAAGGTGCTGGGAACACCCCTGTGCTGTGGCTGCTGCTGGGCAGGGCTCACACAGCATCAAGGCTGCTTTTTAAGGTTCCCCCTACAGTGGGATGGGGGGAAGAAGATCCTGGGAGGGGACACAACTGGGACAGTGGACCCAGACTGACCAGAGGGCTATTCCACACCATATGATGTCAGCTGAACTATAAATGCTAGGAAAAGGAGGGGTGGGGGGCATCAGCTTTTCCTCCAAGCAAAAAGGGACAGACAGCACCTGCTGATGGGAAGCAGAGAATGAATCTTTGTTGGGTTTTTTGTTTGGGTGGGTTTTTTTCTTCCATGCAAAGCATGGCTTTGAGTCTTCATTAAACTGCTTTTGTCTTAGCTCATGAGTTTAATCTTATTTTCTTCCCCCTGGTCCAGCTGAGGGGGTAGAGATGATAGAGCAGCTCGGTGGGCACCTGGCATCCAGCCAAGGTCAAACCACCACAAATGGGAACCCAAATCTAGCCAGCTAAGAAAATATATTCAGCTGGTTTTTATTTTTCTCCGAGTTGTTAAGAGGGATTTTTTTTTCAATAGCAGTAGGGGCCAGCATAGGAAATCAGCCAGCTGAGCTGTTTCTTATTTAGTGACTCTTACATCAGTTAGGTCTAAGAGCAATCTAGTCCTTTTATGACAGGGATCTGTGGTAACCTCCTTGCTGCAGTGATGGCTTTGGTTTATCCCAAGAGCAGCCAGCAAGGCTGAGCACCCAGCTGTTGCTGCTGCCTTGTGTGAATTAACAAAGCTCTGCTACTGGCTCAACCAGTCTTCAACTTGCTGTCTCTTTTTAACCAGTGATGACTAAACTAGTGGCAGACACATGGATGCACTTTGGGTGTGCATGGAGCAGGAGAGATGTGAGGGAGGGTGACTGGCCATGCCTTCATTTCATGTTAATCTCTCACAAGACATCTCTCTGCATTTAGCTGTAAGCACCCTCTGCTGCCAATCTGGGGTGACACTGTAGAAGATACAGAGGATTACTGTCAAAAAAGGAAATGTCACTTGGGATTTTTCTTATTGTGCATCTGCCCAGACCAGCATCATGCTGTTTATTATATCAGCAAGCTGAGTTTTAAAGTGAGCTGATGAAGGTTTCAATGACAGAGTATAGCCCTGTGCAGGCAGTGCTGGGATTTCTAAAGAAGGCTAGAAGTGTCCTGCAGCTGCCTTCTGTGCTGTGTTGAAGGAAGGCAGTCCACTGGCAGTCCATGGTAGTACCCAGGAGCTGCTCTCTCAGCCTAACACCTCCCTCCAAGCCTCAGGGCTCCAGCTGCAAGTGCCACCTGCCCCAGCTCTCATTCCCCAGAGCAGCTAAAGCATCAGACAAGAAGAATCCCACTGTCCAGGGGCACACATTGCACAAATGAGCTCTGCCCTGGCTTGTGGCTGCAGTGTCCCTTGCTCCAGTAAGCAGGAGGCAGAAATTGTAGTAAACAGTCTGAAGGCTTTGCTCAAACTCAGTCATTTTACTTGTCTGTTGCTTACCTTTGCTTCACTGTCAGGAAATGCTGGCAAATGCTGTATTTCTCCGAAAGATGCTGATGAGCCATATGGAAGCATCCTTGGATCTTCTCACACCATCACATGGTCTCCCTCTTTTTAAGCTTTTTCTCCTTTCTCTCCTTCCCACAGATGAGTAGCTACTACTGCCATTACACATCTGAGTAGACAGAAAAGCAGCAGGTGGACAGAAAGTGAATTTCTGCAAAGCACCAAGGGGAGTAGCTCAAGAGACAACATTGCCTGAAAGGAGGATTTACTGCCTCTGACGTGTCTGCAGCAGAGGCTCACAATCTGGAACAAGTTCAGGGTTGAGTTCACAGCTGGGGCACTGCAGTGCCAGTGGAGGGTGAGAACCAAGCAGAAGCATTACAGCTGATTGCCTCTCTTGGTTGCTCTCTGTAGCTGTGATGCTGTTGCCAGGAATGGTGTAAACCCAGACATGAGACAGAAATTCCAGCTCTGCTACACGATGCCTAGCAGAACAGGTTGTGGGGTGGGGTTAGGAGATGTTCTGGGATCAGAGATACTGTGCTCCATCCCAGTCAGCCCACAGCAAAGGCTCCTCCTGTGTCCCACAGCTCGCTCCACTGCTTACCTGCTGCAGCCAAAGCAGAAAGCTTTCTGCTCTGCAGACGCCTGAGGCAGTAGAAATGATGGGTTGCACAAAGATTCCTTGCTGAAGTCAGCATCTTTGCTGGCTGATATGATCTCTGTGCTGACTTTCATGATAGTTTTCCCTTCATCTTTCCACCCCAGGGTCACATTTAGCAGATCCATGCCAGTCACAGCTCCTTTCCCTAGGGGAAGTGCAGATACTCCTCAGCCAAGCTAGCACGATTAACCAGCCAAGTTCACTGGGTGCTGGACAGAGATAGGACTTAAGTTTTTAGAAGTTAAACACCCAAAGTAGAACTTTCTGTCTGGCACTGCAGTGATTCTGCTTTAAATATTCATTACACATAACACTGCAATGGAAAATTTGGGTTATGCTTGTTATGTTCCCTGGAGACCTGAACCTGGATTTTCTTGCAGGCCAGCGAGCTGATCTAACCCTTGTTGATGGGGATAATACTATCCCTTGCATAACAACACCAGTATTAAACAGGCAAGAGGATGGCCTCTGCCAAGCAGCTCATCACTGCTCAGACTGAGGGCTCATCTCCTGTCTGGTGGCAGAAATACAGGCAAGCAGGGGACTATTTTTATTAAGCAAGGCCCAAAGAAAACCTTTGGTGATGCCAGAGGTGCCTAACTATTCCATGTAGGTGCCTGCAGTGAAATTAAAATGAGTCAAGGCTCTAGGACCAGCCAGAGGCAGGGGTATGAACCATCCTGGGATACAGGGAAACCACACACATGCTCTGTATTTGAAGTATTTGTGTGCCTGGTTTCAGCTGGCTTGTTTTGTTTCCTTTCATCAAACTCGTGTATCTTTGCATCTTGGGAAAAGTGCCCTCCTGTGAGCACTTGGGCAACACATTCTCTGTGGGGTGGGGGATACAGGAACTGCTTCAGGCATCATCATCATGTGAAGCAGCAGAGGAGAGGTGAGGCTGATCCTGTGACTGACCTTTTCTGGCAAAGCTTTGGAAGGTTGTTTATAGCAGCCAAGTCTTGTGCTTTGCCTTGCCAACCCCAACATCAAAAAGCCCCAAGTGAGCACCTCAACCTCTCCCAGAAAAACCCTGAAAGAATGACACCCTCAGGTGCTGTTTTGGGGTTTTCAAACTTTTATGGAGGTTGGGTGTTGTATTTGCCTTCTGTTTATCATCCTTTCAGGTAAAGGCAGATCACTTGGTCACTTTCTCTCCAGAAGTTGGAGAGTGAGGGCTTTTAATGGAAAGCTGAGCTCTCTGGTGCTGCCCTGTCCAGGAGCTGGGCACTAAGCAACACTCTTTTCTGTAGAATAACTACAACAAAAATACACTGTACAGACAGATGATTTCCATGCCAAGGGAAAGGGAACTTGGGTTTCCACACAAGCAGAGAGTGTTCACCACCACCCCTACAAAGCTTGTCCCACATATATGTTGTGCAGAGAGCATCCCTTCAGCCACTTACTGCCTGCTGCTTTGCATCCATCTGGATAATAAAGGCATCCACCTGTAGCTCAGTTTGGGGTACTCTGGCCAGTGGGACATCTTCTGTTCCATTTTCAGGTGCCAGTGCAGGGTAGCTGCTGTTGTGGCCTCCCAGCTCACAAAGAAACCTCTGAAAGTTGTTTACCAAATGAGGTCCTGTGCAGATTTCAGTGATGGGGACCCAAGTACCTTCACTTCCAGTGAAGTCCCACGTTTAGCCATAAGAGGGCACAAGCTGAAAAAAACCCCAGATGTTAAAACATTTGACTCCAATCCTGAAATCCAGGCTGGATATCTAACAGAATACCCATTAGATCCTGGGTCCTCCCTGAAAAAGAATTCCTGCCCAGCCAGAAGGCAGAGCACAGAAGTCAGAGGAGGTTATGCAGGAGGTGGTGTCTATACAGAATGCACATGCTCATGGAAAAGTTCTGTGGCCCAAATCTGCTCTTGCTTTCAGCATCTGTGCCTCAGGGTACCCCTCTGTGCACCTGCTCCCTCCTCCCTCACTGTGTCCTGGCAGCTGAAGAGCAGAGGGGGCTGTGGGCCAGCCCTGCCCGGGCAAGGAGGAACCTCCCATCCATTAAGTGACGCTCACCAGTAACAAACAGTGACAAACCAGTTACCTTGGTGAGCCAGAAACTTGCCATGTGCTCCACTGAGCCATAGAGTGATGTGTGAATGTCCTACCCAGGGACAGGGCAGAGTTCAGCACTGAGGTCGGGCTGCTGCTTTTAATTAAGGCAAGTAGGAATCAGGAAAGACAATATCCCATTATTGAGTGGGTAGTGCCTGTCATGTTAGATGCAGTGTCTGCTTTCAATTAAAGGAGGCAAATTAGCCTTTAGTGCCAGAAGAAAAAACAAAATGAGAGCCAGTTTGATGGACCAAAATTAAATGTGAAACAGGAAGAATTTATCATCTCCACAAAAACGTTTGGAATACACACTGGAAAGAAACTTCAAGAAATCCATGGAAACACTTTGAAGGGGAGTGACTCACAATCACTTTGAAGGCAAAGTTTTCTTTTTACTTTCTGCATTTGAAAAAAAAGTTTTATGATTCATAAACTGTATTTTACTCTGAGTGTGGGGGTCTGGGATACCTTTCTTCTTCCCACTCCCCCAAGTAATGCTGAGCAAACTGCTTATCTTCTATGCTTGCCACTGGGCTCTTGAGGAGGGATGCTCAGCATCCCATCCCAGGCACTGTTGTGTAGCCCCAGCAGTGGGAACAGCAAGTGGGCAGTTCAGGGCTGTGAGAGCCATCCCCTCTGCTTGGACACACTGTGGGATGTTATCCAGACACACCTGTGTGGACATCAATGCCAGGGTCTCTCACAGGAGCAGGGAAACCTGTAGAGCACTGTGATTACCAGCATTAAATGGCCTGCTTGCCCCACCACTACTGAGGTTTCCCAAAGAAAGGGATGGAAAGTATCATTTTACCTGTGGATAATAACTCAAGCAAAGCAAACTGAAAAACACTATGGGGAAAAAATTCTCTAAACCCAAAAATCCAGTATCTGTGTATTTTCCTGAAAAAAATGCAATGAAAACAGTGCAGACAGTTGACATTACAAATAAGGTATTGATCTCTTCTAGGTAAATAAAAACATATATATTGTATAAAATGGATCTAAACCCCACAAAGATGCAGAAGATATAGCAGATCACTGAACTTATTCTATCTAGAAGGAATTGGTGTAGAGATCATTAAATATAAAACTAACATCACAGTTGCAATGCAGCAATAACAGACAGAGGGAGCAGAGCAGATTCTTACTTTTGATGCTGCCTGTGAGATTCAATTCCTTCTTAGAACATTTAGACTTAAAAATAGCAAAGCACCTTTGGGCAGAGAGATCTTCATACTTAACATGAGCTTCTCCTGCCACAGATCTGGCTCCCAGCAGCATGCCAGAGTCAGAAGACAGCATCCACAGTGTACCTGATCTCAGCAACAGCAGCTAATCATGCACAACAGCAAGACAAATGCCTGATAATTGCAAACAAATGTTGGAGAAATCCTGCAGTGAATGATTAAGTTTGAATTGCTAAACCATCTTGCCTCTACAGGTGCTTTGCCTGATGTCTTTTATAGCCATGGAATGAGATTATTACCAACACAAAATTAACTCAAGGAGATGAACAATGGGGACATGACAGTCATGACTTGCCTTCTTAGTCCTTTCTTTTTGGAGTCATCTAAAGCTGAAGGATGATGCAGACATGAGATGAGAGAAAACCACCTGCATGGTAGAAAGCAAGTGTCTTAGAGAAGCAGATAACCCATCTCTCCCTTTCCCACATGTTCCCATGCCCCCTACCCTGACAGACAGACCTATGCTTACAAAGATCTGGAAAAAAACAAGAGCAATTGTTCCTTACCTGATGCCAGTCAGTGATGGAGTGGGTTCAGAGAAGGCCATGAAGATGGTTAGGGGACTGGAACACCCCTCCTATGAGGACAGGCTGGGAGTGTTGGGTCTGTTTAGCCTAGAGAAGGTTCCAGGGACTCCTTATTGCAGCCTGTAAGGAAGCCAGAGTGGGATGTTTTACGAGGGCTTGTAGTGATACATGAGGGGTAACAGTTACAAACTGAAAGAATATATATTTATATTAGAAATTAAGAAGTTGTTCTTCACTACAAGGATGGCAAAGCACTGGAACAGATTATCCAGGGAAGCTGTGGATGCTCCAGCTCTGGATGCTCTCAAGCCTTGGGTGGATGGGGCTTTGAGCAACCTGGTCTAGTGGGAGGTTAGAACCTGATGATCTTTCAGGTCCCTTCCAACCCAAACTATTCTATGATTCTATGAAATAACTTTCCCTCAGATTTTGGCTTTATGACAAGCCCATAATTCTCCCTAACTTTCTGAACATTTTTTGTCTCTTTTAAGGAGAAAGAGGGATGCCATTGGAGACAACAGATATTTCTTCCCCTTCTGCTTCAAAATCTGAAAGAACACATCTTTCCTACACAATTACTCAAGTTTAGCTGACGTCAGTGCTTTTCCCCAGCTGTTCAGGAAGCCCCAGGATGCAGGAATGTGGGAGTGCCTGCAGAGAAGCAGCACATGGAAACCACAGAGCAGCCCCTCACACGTGCACTTTCCTTCCCACGCACCTTCCCACTGACCTGGCTCCTCTCCCTGGGCAGCATCACTTGCTGCCCTTCCCCATCATCACTGAGTTGCCCTGACCACCTCCTTCCTGCCCTGCTCCTCACATGTGCAAACACCAGAGCCCACACACCCCAAGGAGGGGCAAGTGGACCTTGGTCCTCACCCACCCTGTGAGGTTGACCAGGCTGCAGCCACAGGGTGTCTCAAAACATTTGCAGGATGGAAAGAAGAAAAGTGGTGTCAAGGGAGGACCTGCTCTGTCTCCAGCAAACAGGGCATGCCTGAAAATCATTAAGTTTGGAAAAATACACCAATGGAACTTTTATATTTTTTAAATTACCTCATGAGCTATTTTGATGAAACATTCATTTACAAACTCTGTCAACAGAGCAGCAGCAAGGGGAGGGCAAAGGGCTGACATCATGCTGGGGCATCTCAGTTTCTGATGCCTCACCCTCACTGCCATAGAATCACAGAATGTATTGGGTTGGAAGGGACCTCCAAAGGGCATCTAGTCCAATACCCCTGTAATAAGCAGGGACATCTCTAACTAACTCAGGCTGCTCAGAGCCTCCTCAAGCCTGGCCTTGAATGTCTCCAGGGATGGGGTCTCCACCACCTCTCTGGGCAGCCCACTCCAGTGATGTCTCCCTCACATTTAAGAACTTTTTCCTAATATCTAACTTAAATCTGTGCTTTTCCAGCTTAAAGCCATTACTCCCTGTCCTGTTGCTACAAACCCTTGTGAGTATCTCCTGCTCCAGCTCACTTGCTGCCCTCCAGCAGGTCCAAACCCAGGCAACTCATGCTGGCATGACAGCTCCTCGTTGCTGAAAAACACACTTGGGGCAGAGCATGAGAGGAACCCACCAGGTTCCTTCAGGAAGCCTTTATGGTCTCCCAAAGTGCCCAGCTCAGCCATGTTTTCTGCCACATCCAACCACAATGCTCATACTTGGAATGCTGCTCCTCTCTTTGGGACAAAAGCAGCACAGCTGCCTTCTCATGAGCCAAAGCAAAGAAGTCCTGAGCAGAAAAGAGCTTATCTCACCATGCTCCCTTGGCCATGATGAATTCACTGCCTTTCCCTGCTCTGTTGTCTGCTGGCACCTTTGCAGCAACACCAGAGTTTCTCCAGTTTCACTTCAGAAGGATGCTTTTGTTTCAGGGGTGTTTTCTTTGCCTGCTTTAAAGACCAAACAGAGGCAGGGAGAACCCAAGCATGGCTCCAAGGTCATTAAATCAGCCAACAGCTCCCACTGGCCACAGGCTCTCTCTGCAAGGTCTGACCTAATTCCAGCCCTGGCACCCTCTGCCATGAAGCCAGTGACATTCCTTTTCACTTCTTGGTTCCCACCAGTGCTGTCCTATGGGTGTGAATTCAGGGGAATACTCTTGGCTATTTCAGCATCACCTTTATTCCCCATTCTCCTGCCATACCAAGATACTGGGGGGACAGGGGCAAGGACAGAGGCTGTGACTCAGGCAATGCTGAGGAGCAATGGCTGTGTTCCTGAGCTATTCAGTGAGCCACCTGGATCATTATCCTTTCTCCTTATTGTCACACACTTCTATGCCCATTCCTACCATGCAACCTGCAGCTTTTGTCTTTCTTTCATGTTCTGCTTTCCTACTTTCCATCCATGCACATCCTTAGATAGGCACAAGGAGCCTGGTGCACAAACCCTTACCACACCTCTCCTCTCTCCCCATCATCCTTCCAGCCTCATTGCTCCTCTCTGATGTGTAACATTTTCCTACTACACTTTCCCTACCCAGCACAGCAGCTTCTTGGCTTTCCTCCTGGGACAGCTCATGCTGCACCACAGGCTCCCAGCACTCCAGTAGCCATCAGAGCCACCAGTGGCCTTTTATTCAGCAAACCACCAGCAGGAATCACCAGTGGTTTGAAACATGTTGCTCAGGGCAATGCAGAGGGAGCTTGGTGGTGGGTCACTTAGTCATCCTCATCAGCCATGTCATCTACAAGTTAAGGTGGTTATCAGTTTCCCGGCACAGAGACAGGGCCAAGCATTTTGCCAACACTGACATACAGAAAATATTTACCACAAGCAATCTCCTCAGACCCAAATGAGATTCTTCTCACATCCTCAGTGAAGCAAACTTCTTAGTCTCTGCAGAGCACTCACCTTGAAGTCATGAAAACTGCATGCTGCTGTGAAAGCAAAGCTGTGGAAGATCCCTGCCATGCCACACCAAGCATCAGACCTTTCCTGCTAAACAGCTTCTTTATGCAAGTGGGAGAGGCTCAGCAGCTCCCAGTCTTTCCTATAAACACCGAGTTTCCATTTAGCTGCCATTGGTGGGCAAGGTAAAGCTTGTTTACCCAGAAATGCAGTTTCTAGAAGCAAAATTAGGTTTTGTTTTGTTGTTATTGTTTTATTTTTCAAACATTGCTAAGCAACATAAATCTTCTGTTCCCAAACTGATGCATCAGGAAAAGGGCTGCAGGAATAGCTGCCACACTAGCAGGTTTGGTGTGAGGCCAGACCTCCCCTTGTCAGGTGCCTGCTTTTCAGCAGGTAGTTCTACCAAACACACCTTGATTCCCACGCAGAGGTTTTCTCAGTGAGCTACAAAATCTCCTCTGTGAAAACAGGTTAAACATGTTAAGCAGTTCCCCTCCAGGAACAAGCATGTGATTGCACATTCTCACCTTCTTAGGGAAGTGCTGCCAGTACTGGTGGATCCCAAAAAATAAAAATAAAAAAAAATAAATCTGGTTTTCATGCTCTTAATGAAGGGTTATTCCCACTACCAAAACAAAGATGCAGTACCTTGTCCCTCCTTTAATACAGAATGAGTGGCAGAATTCCAGAGCTTGCAGTCACTTCTGCTCATGTGCACAGGCATGAGAAGACTCAGCATCACTCCAAGGAAATCAATTATTTTCAGACTTCCAAGGGATCTTTTCTCAGACAGGCAGGGTGTAATTTTTTAAATGATGGAAAATACTCCAGTGTCCCTCACTATGCCTGTCCCCTGGGTGCCTGGCAAGCACCATTTGGGCAGCATTGCCATCTCTGGTGGCTGTGGTAACTGGCACAGGCAAGACACAGGGTGGAGCTGCAGCTGAAACACAACTTACTTCTGTTTCCTGAGCTTTACTCTTCCTCTGAATTATAGTGCTGGGCTTTTCCTCAAGATTTAACTCACGTGGCTCATTGATAGGGCTAACCCTGCTTTTGGTGGTGTCCCTCCACACCATCTCTCTAGTATGCCCTTTGAAGAACTGCATTTGAGATGCACCCTGCTGCTTAACAGCTGTGTCTGGAAAAGAAACAAGAGTCAGTGAATCTGAAGCAACACCAATGATACACACAAACTTCTACCATATTACAACTCTGTCATACACACAGATGCTGTAAGTAATGTAGCCATCATTGTCTACAAAAAAAAAAAACCCAAAAAAGAAGCTGGTGAGCCTCCTGCAACCCAGCAGCAATTCACAGCTGGATTGTCAGAGAAAAAGGCAGCAGCTCCAGAAGCTCATTTTTCTAAGTAGAATAAATACAGCATCTTGAAATAAAATAAGTGTGGCACACGAGTCGAGGATGAGTGGCATTTATTGTTACTACATTTTGTGAGACTGATAAACACAGGCCCTGATACAGGCAGTGACATGTGGCTTGTCCTGGCCTCCACATAGGAAAACTGATAACAGTGTAGCCAGAGCCACCCTAATACAAAGCCTTTTTCCCCCCCAAACCACTGGATGCAATGGGAGGGGAATTCCTGTGCAGAACTGCCTGCTATCCAATAACTTGTTGATATATATCAAGCAATAGGCTGGGAGAATTTCTTTTACATTTTCAAGTTAAACAGTTCTCTCTTTGAAAACATTTCAATACAACTTAAATAAAGATCAGCAGTCTCCCAATTAACCACTGGGCATCTCCAGTCTGATAATGATTGATTTGGTAAAACTGGTTTGTATTACCTTGCAACTCAATCTGAGTGATCAATAACAGAGACTTCAGGCTTCAAAATGTATCCAGTTGCATGGCAAAATAACAGAAGTGACTGAAGTCACATGTGTGTTTTCAGGCAAATGCATCAGTGCTTGTGGAGTCTGCCCATGCCATCACAAAATGGAGTGTATCCTGACTTTTATGGACAGCACAGACACACGTGGACTCGTACCTTTAATCACCTGTCCTCCAGAGGCTGAAATAAAAAGCATCTCTCCTTTTTTCACTCTTAGTTTTATTATAAAAATCAACATTTCATTTGTTACAACTCAGTTTATAGTAATAATTGCAAAGGATTTTTTTGTACAAGGTTTATATACACCTTACAAGTAAAGCACTTTATTTTACAAAAACAAACAAACAAACAAAAGGTTAGTGAATGAGTGAATAGGGCTGACCAAATGTTGGTCATTATAATATAAATACATCCTTGCAAAGCACCATCGTACCAAAGTTGATGAACAAGAGACACCAGCTGGCTTTAAGACAATGACAAACAGTGATTAAAGCTTACAAAAAAAGAACACACAAACAAACAAAAAAAAACCCAACAAAAACAAGATTAAAAAAAATCTGAAAGCAGCACCAGATCCTTCACTTGCAAACGAGGTTAGTTCAGCTTAAGTCGGGTGGTATCCTCTTTAAAAAGACACTTTCATTTTCCCCTCTCTGACTCTTGTTAACTGCTTGGCTTAAGGCTACAGCCATTTTCATCAGGGCTTCACAATCTCTGGCCCAGACTGAACATGGGCAGTTGATTCACTCAACCCTACCCAGTTCTGAAGTGGATCACCCAGTCCCTGTAAATGCCACACTGGCACTGTGCACTGAGCTGACCTTCTTAAAGATGGGAAGAACGCTGCCAGTTTGGATCACCACTGTAGTTTAGCTGACTTGCTTCAGAAAGAAATGGAATGTTTGGCATTTTCAAGCTAATAGCTCATTCCTAACTTATTTTCAAGGTGTATCCATCACCTGCCAATTAAGTCAAAGGTTAATTTTCAAGCAACAACCCCACCAAAACACAACTAAGAAAATATCCCATGGCCAAGAAAGCAATTTCTGAATAAGAGTGATCAAATTATCTTAGCACCCAATGAACCAGCTATTTTTGTTGTAGAAATAACACGTAATCTGCTACGTGTTCAAAAGCAGGTTCTGTCCATAACAATATTCTGCAACAAATCACTCAGGACAAAAAAAGTCAGGGGGGTATTTAAAAAAAAAAAGTGATTACTTCTAAATAAATATTTTGAAGAAGCTATTTGATTCAACAGTGTGAGTGACTAGGGGGTCTGGAGTTTAAGCAGTTCCCCCCCACTGCAGAATGGTGGTAATCAATTAATTCAAGATTTGCCAAGCAATAACCAATGGAAATCCATCCAGCCAGCTATGAACACTTCCCAGATGTCTACCTAGAGGAAAAGTGCACAATGAGTATCTGTGTTTGTGCCTGATACTGTAAGATAGGATATTTGTGCTTAGCCTAAAAAACAGGGAGCAGTTTCAGTGATACCACTGAGAACACTTCCATGCTAATACCACAAACCCTCTCCTGAATTGGCATGCATGTGTTATCTACAGTTCTGATAGCTCAGTCTGAGAAGCAGGAGAAAGCATGATCCTCACTGAGGAGAGAATATGAATCACAGCTGACTCAGTGGAGAGGAACAGAGAGAAACTGTTAAGTCTCAACGCTGTCAGTCTATGGTTTATCCACTGGGAATGTGTCAGGTGTGCATACCTGTTGCATCAATGCTTTTGTCATTTGGAGATCTGCCTGAGAACTTTACAGACCATCAACTCTGCTCTAGATGTTCTGGGAAAATACGTGTACTTGCAAGGACAGATATCAGTTTCCCACTAAATAAATTCTTTGGTTAGCCCAGACGAGAAACAGCCTGCTCTTGATGCTGGTCATCTACAGTGGAAAAACAGAGTCTGTTCACTTTCCTCCTCTTCACGTGAGCCTCTCAGAGGCAGATCATTCAAAATACCTATCTAAAAGACCTGATCAAACCCTACACTGCATTAGGTGTTCAACCCACTGAGCTCAGTTGAAGGTAAACCAGCACAGAAGGCAGGCAGCACAATCCATGTGCAGAGAACATGTTTAGCTTCCACAGAACTCTTGCTGTAATTAACACAATTACCCATTTACACACAGAAAGTGTGTAATCCCAGAGGGTGCCTCAGTGAGGCAGGTCAGCTGCACCAGAAAGAGGATACCACTCCTTAAACTCAACCACCTCAGAGGTTTTATCAAACAGACATTGGCACACTGAAAGAAGTATTTTGCAAGAAGAGGCCATTGCCATCGCAGCACAAGCACTTGGACTGAGATACAACAATGCAATATTCTTCTGAGTTCATTAGTGCAAGTTTCCACATGTGAACCCCACACGGAATGCTGCACGTGAAAAAATGTAAACAACAGAGAAGTTTCTAATTCTCGTCGGCGTGCCAGCCTCAACACCCGCCCCCACACGCCCACCACCGCCCTCCCCCCCGTCACCACCTCGACCCCGCCCCTTCGCAGACAGCCCCACCACCCTCACTTACGTAAACAATCAGCAACCCACAAAACAACCACCGAACTCACA